>CAJNSZ010000270.1:66656-101176 GCA_905329745.1 Rotaria sp. Silwood2 | reverse complement strand
GTATTTGTGAAAGACTGATTTTCAATTAATCAGGAACACGTATTTAAATAGCTATCAAAATTTGAATAGGTAACAAATATTAGAAAAGCTACAACATTTTGAACAGCGATTAGGATATAGATAGCTATTGAAACTTAAATAGACGACAAGTATTAAAATAGCTATGAACGCTTTGAATAATTATGAAAAAATCAAATAGCTATAAAAGGATTAAATAGGTATGAAAGAAAGAAATTACTATGGAAGAAATAGCTTTGAAAGAATCAAATAGCTATGAAAGCTTTTAATAGCTATGAAAGAATTAAATAGGTATGAAAGAAAGAAATTGCTATGAAGTAGGCGAATAGAGCATCTACACCAACATTCACCGACCATTTTCCACCCACTACCACACTCATACAGATATTAATGAAACTAGTTCGATTACAATATATGTGCATTTCTAGTTTACGATGTCTTCTGAAGATTGATCCAGACCCACCCTCACAGTTTGATATACTTAAACTTGAGAAATTCAATTCTAGTTGATTGAAAACTAGAAACCCTGTTACACTAATTTGATATCAAATCAATTTCTATTCGTTAAATAAGTGAACTTTGTAGTTCTACTTATAAGGAGAAAATTGTGCTTTGACATATTTATTTCTAAGATTAGATCTTAAAATGTCCTACAATTTGATCATCATGACAAAAACTTGGGAACATGTTGAGAACTATGCTTATTCTCTTTTGACGTATATTTATTTCTATGATATATGACTGAAAAAGGAACTTTACTTTCAATGGGAACTGTGGCCTCGTACAACGAAATCTTATCTTATTGTTTACTGATAGTTTCTGATCGAAATTGAACAATGATTTAAAGTGCTGTTGTATTGAAACAAGCAGGCTTTTTGTCATTTTCTAGCGCTCCATAGTAGGTGATAGTGATTTTGTGGCAAAAAAGTTGAAGAAGCAAAATGTCGAAAATTTGACGTCCGTTGAACTAGAAACTTCACCTTTGTTGTTATTTACTTGTTGCGTGAATGCATTTTCTAATTTATTCTAGACATCAAAGCTTTGGAAAAGTATCTAGTCTATAATATATAAGGGCTTCTCATGCCCGACTTTTTCCTTTCAACGTTTTATAGCTTTACATGTTGAAATTACACTATAACAAGTTCCGAATAAAGTACAATATATGGAAAGTTGAATTACGTGAGCCTGTTGCATGAGGTGTCTAATTTGGTTTCGAATATAAGTGGAGAACTAACTGTTTATTATTACTTCCAAAATAAGCAAAAAATGGCTTCCCTGTCGAAATAGCAAAAAAAGCAAAAGAAAAAGTTCATATAATTCTAATTTATAATCTGAAAGCACGCCCATGTTGAAGTAGACAAAATTAAAACGATGCAAACTGTTCTGAACTATGATGATGAATCCAGTGCAAACTATTCTAATATGAGATGCTACCTATGATGCTTCAGATACCTCTTGGGATAACTCATGTAGATTTGCCCTATAGCTCTCTGAAGCATACTCTAGATACATGTGTGGGAATGGAGAATAATGCTAGTGCCAAGTTTGGCATGGTACATCTAGTACTCGACTACTCACATCAGGTTTTCTCCGAGTAACTGACTTTTCATCTCAGTGCTGTGGTGTGGGGATACGAAGCGCCTCCTGAAGAGCCGCAACTCATTCTCGTCTCTGTATACACAGTGATGAACTAAAGCGAAGATTGAAATTATGATAGTAATTTATATAAAATTTTTCTTTTGCTTTTTCCTATTTTAACATATGTTTCTTTTCGTTTATAAAGGACATCGCCCGATAAAATCATAAATCTGTCTTCCCCGTAAGTTACAATTTCAACAGTTTAGAATGGTAGGGTATGAAATTCTACACATTTCTGTGCATTTATTTATTTATTTTGTTGGAAGAAAAAAAAAATTTCAAGAACTAAATAGTCTTAGAGGTCTACCATTTTTTGAATGTTTACAATAATAACTCTGGAAGTCATCATTTTTTCTTTTATAAACCAAATATGAAAACTAATAATGTAGATCGACGTGATTTTTCAAGCTCTACAAAATGACATAATAATTATGTTTATCTTTAACATCTCTCTTAGATTATGTAGAATTAAATGAGTAGGATTCTCATATTACGCAAATACTTTTGCAGTCTACTCTTATATTTTAAAAAAATTTGGGAACTAAAAATCATTATGATCAAAAACGACGCCGTCTCACGCTTTACAAATCTCTATATAGTTTTCAGAAAAATCTTTTCTCTTCTAACGCACCTTTGCATCGAAACATTGTAACAAAGTGACCATTTCGAGACTATTTTACAGTTGATATTGGTTTTGGATCTTAATCTCATTTCAACCTCAGGTCAAAACGAATATCATATTCGAATTCAGCACTAAAAACTACCCATATTTAATGTACATTTCAGCACAAATAGATTTTTACGTAAAACTGCCCCTCCCTCCCTTCCCCATGGGAATCACAGACGAAACTTGAGCAAGGAAATTGCTGAGGCGGACCATGTTAATTTTGTCCATCAATAGACTATTTGTGCTGAAATGTACATTAAATATGGGTAGTTTTTAGTGCTGATTCCGAATATGATATTCATTTTGACCTGAGGTTGAAATGAGATTAAGATCCAAGACCAATATCAACTGTAAAATAGTCTCGAAATGGTCTCTTTGTTGCAATGTTTCGATGCAAAGGTGTCTTAGAAGAGAAAAGGTTTTTCTGAAAACTATATAGAGATTTGTAAAGCATGAGACGGCACCGTTTTTGATCATAATGATTTTTAGTTCCCAATTTCTTCTTAAATATAAGAGCATCCTGCAAAAGTATTTGCGTAATATGAGAATCCTATTCCTGTGATCCTACATAATCTACGAGAGATGTTAAAGATAAACATAATTATTATGTCATTTTTTAGAGCATGAAAAAACATATCGATCTGCTTTATTAGTTTTCATATTAAGTTTACAAAAGAAAATATTATGGCTTCCAGAGTTATTTTCAAAAACATCCAAAACTGGCAGATCCTCTAAGACTATTGAGTCCTTGAAAGTTTGTTTTTTCTTCTAACGAAATAAATAAATGCACAGAAATGTGTAGAATTTGATGCCCTATCGTTCTAAACTATTGAAATCGTACTTCAAGAGGATGACAGATTTACGATTTTATAGGGTGGTGTCCTTTATAAATTATAATTTATGTAAAATTTTTCTTTTTTTCTATTTCAACATAGGGATGTAGTGCGATTGATAATATTAATTAATAGATGAGCTAAATAATTTTTTTCTTTGCCTTTTATGACCTCGAAACATGGCAGCGACTTTTTTAAAATTGTTTGTGTACAGTCGAACTCGAATCAGGCATCTACTTACCTGTTGGTTATTTTATTCAATGGAAAGTATATGATTGTGTTTTTGCCGTTCGCTTGATCACTTGGGATGTTCGATAGAAGAAAGAATGAAAAAAGAAAAAAACTTGCAGTGAATCAATACAGGTAAATACGTTTGCCTCTTAGTTATCGGGAGCCGGTATGAAGTACCAATACTGTTGATAAGAAAAACATAGAAACAATGTACACAAAAATTCCTTTCCATCACAAATTAGTATCGAATAGGTATGGAGTGTGGATATGGAGAGTGGTTGTGCGATTAGGTCTGAGATGTAGGTTTGTGGTGGATGTTTTTCACTATGTGGTCACACCTACACCCTATTGTTATCCAATTATCTAGTATTAAGTATTTCTTATATATTATAGGCCTTTAGAATTACTTCAAGCTTTTTATGCTTCAATAAGAGAAGAAAATTACATGTAGTATGACAAAACATAATTAATAGTGAATAATGCAATGTGCTTACTGGATCGCGCGGAGACTTTTATTCAAGTTTTAATTTACTATATGATAGAGCGTATCATCATCTGTCTTTGGTGAATGCACAAAACTGCACACATAAGCCCTTGTTGAGATACGACGTTCTCAAGATAACCTTCGATGTAGACTCATTCAAAGTGATTTCTATAATAATTACTTATCTTTCAGATTGATCAAATTTCCAATCGACAATACAAGCTCAAATATATACATTTTAGAATTTCTACATGGATTGATTTGTTCTGAAAGTAATCCATAGATAACTTCCAACTTTGGAATTCTAATCGGAAAATGTCGATATACTGCGAGTAAATCTCTCCAGATTTTGAATAGTTTCTGAATCGAAACTATAATCATTCAATCAGTGCTGATGAGCGTTAAAAATATCTTAGAATGATTCTATTGTCTCAGCATTTGTTCTTATGATATCGAGTTTTTACTGAATTTGTCAACAGAACGCCGTACTCCTCCTCGAATCACGTTGAAATTTGGCTATTGAACTTGGATTTGAAGCATTGCACAAATAACACTTTCAACGAAACTGGCTCATTTTGAATGTTTCAGCCGTTTTCGTTGCTTATGTCGTGAGACACGAATATTCGAATTTTCGTTGTGTCAGAAAGTAAATTTCGTGCTTTTATTAGTATCTCACGACAGAAGCAATGAGAAAGACTGAAACTGTCAGAATGAACTAGTTTTATTGCAAGCATCCTTTGTGCAAAGTTTCAAGTCAAAATTCAATTGTCAAATTTCAGCGTGACTTCAAGGGAGTTCGGAGTTTCGTTCAAAATGCAGTAAAAAAATCTAACGAGTAAAAGAGGCTAAATAAGCACAGATAATTACCATTATGTGAGAAGCATAAATACATAAAATATGAAGTTTTTAACTATAATAATTGGAAGGATTGTTCCTGGTCTCCTTTTTCCGTCCACTGTTTCTCACAACTTCACTCACATCTCACAGATTGCAAAAAGTGTGCCTTCGCTATAGCATCGTCAACGACACATGTTGATTCTGTTTCGCTTCACATCGGTACTAACTTTATTCTTATTCTCTCGAATGAGAAAAAAAAGCTCCATTGTTGACAGTCAATAAAGTGCAGCATTGGTCGATTGTTTAATGAAATTTTTGCACAAATACAGCAGTTACTCAAGTGTATGTTGTGCAGGTGGATTGTGTTTTTTGCAAAAAAAAGAGAAAATATGTGCACAGTAAGCAACTTTTGCGCGGTCTATATGAATGCTTCGGGTGTGGGTGATTGTAAAGTGTGGATGTAGGCCTAGAGAACACCCACGACCTCGTCTGGAATAGGTGAAAGCCTTGACTCACGAAGAATTACGAATAATGGCAGAATATTTTTTAAATGAAAATTGGCGCTGTTTCGTTAGGCATTACGTTTGGATTCAGAAGCTTCTACCTTGTCTTAAATAAATTGAATCGTTTGACTTGTGACTTCGAGCTTTTCTTCTAATGACTTAACAGCAACTTGTATGTATTGAATCTTCTGTTCACACACGTCGAGTTGTTCATTTAACAAATTGATTCAATGTTTATTCTCAGAGTCTCATTCAAGTAGTTTCGCTTTGAACGATTTTAGGGAGACACGAGTCTTCTCACCGTCATCTTCATTTTTTAAAGCATCTCCATATCATATGAGTTCTGTATATAAGGCTAGTTGATAATAGGCTGCCAAGCTAGATGCATTAGAAAACTATATACAGATGAACTGCTAGCTTGAGTCATTCAAACGATGATCTTCACCACAGGAAATACATTTGGGTACTTCTGAACGACAATGATCTTTGAGCTCAACATACTTCTTGCCGCAAATTTTGTATGTTACTAGATCCTGTTGAGGGTAGTTCTTTTGAAAATGACCGATAGTCATAGATCAAGAACGTATGAGAACATTTGGTAACGTCAGTTATTCAACCCATTATGTACGTTGACTGATTTGATTTCAAAGCATCAGCATTATTCATTTCACTAAATAGCTAAATTTAACAAACTAAAGATTCGTATTCCATTAAAATAGATACACACATATAGATTTATATCTAAAGCAAGTCATCATGTTCTATGAATATGTAGTTCAAAAAGAATTTCTTGTTTTATTTCATTTATAATCCACTAAAGATCAGCAATCTTTGTTGCGAGTTTAACTGAATGATTCTATGTTGTATATACTAATAATCGAACTTCTAATTTCATTAATAATTTCAATCAGAAGTAGGAATAGAACGAGATAAAACAATATCATTTGAAACTTCACTAAAGAAAATGTTTTGCTTTCAAGAGATCCATTTTATATCTTCTATACAGCAATGAGTAAATAATTCTGTGATCAATAGAATGTAAGATGTGGGTGTGAGTGAAGACAAGGCTCGCACAAACACCCGCAAACCACACCCTCCTTAATTCACTTCGACCGATCGATTAATTCAAGGATTTAAGCTCAGACTAAAGCGATTTCGAGATTTTTGGAACTACTTAAACTCTATATCATATTATTTTTTGTTCAACTGTCAATCATTACTTGTACTCGATCTGTATTTATTATTTTTCAAAATCAAGAATGAGCATAAAATGACAAGATTGGTATATAAAAAAATTGTTCTGTGTTCATTAGGAAAAAGATGCATTATTGTGTGGTGGCAGACGTCCGTCAATTGTTTTCTCAATTGCATTGGTGACGATCACCGGAAGTCCAAACTCCATATCCATGGAAACTTTACCAAACAGAGCTGTAATCATGAGTTCATAGTACAAGTTAAGTGGTGTTTCAGCAGGCGAGGAAGGAAGTTCGAATGAACACGTAGGAGCAACTCTGCGAGCTACAGGCAGCTCGAAACTTTTGTTAAAACGTTTGCCTTGAAATAATTCGAAGTCTTCGAGCTCATAATCAAGTAGATCGATGCGTTGTACTGTGCTAGAGCCTATTTTCCATATTTGAACGAGAGTCGCCGATATGCCTAGTATCACTGCTTGCTGTTGATTGAGCAAGTTTATATTAAATATCAAGTTATTACCAGCAGCAACAACATTCTTCTGAAGAGTTACGTGGATACGAGCACCATTTCTAGTCTCACTTTTTTCTTCGACTCGCGTCACATTGACAGGATACGTTGAATAATATTGAACGACAATAGGAAACTCTTTTTCAATATATCTCTTGTACAAGTTGGGTCGAACCAGTTCAACTTTAACGAAATATCGAATATATGGATCCAAACTTGTGGTCTGTTCGATCGAAGGCGGTAGAGGATGACCAAGACGACCACGAAACGGCCAACTGTAATTGCCAAACGGTAGAAGAAATTCACTCTGATTACTGATCGACTGAAGCATGACATATTGTTCAAAGAATTTCACTCCATGTATAGTTGTCGTTGATTTTGAGCCTTTGTGGGTTGTAGTGGTGTAGACAAGCTTGCCAACTAGTGTAGCGTTGATGCCCCACAATTTCAAGCTTCGATGATTACTATTAATAAATTCGATTGTGCCCGAAACAACCTCACCTGTCAAATAGTGAGTTTTGTCTTGATCAGTAAATCGGCATATAATATTCCATTCTGAGTCACTAGTGTCATTCAATACTATGACATAACAAAATTATCAGCATTTCTCTCAAGTTATTTAGAAGTATGAAATTTTTAGAGGCAATTCCTACCCTACTTTGAAATCTGACAGTGCAAAGAAAAAAATGTAGCATTGTATTTTATACAGTATTTACGCCATCATCAGCAAAGATCTATGGAAAAGCAATGAAAGCAACTGAAAAATCCATCTTCATGTTTCATTCTCAAATTTTCGCTTTGATCACGATCACTAGTATATGAATATTCGGCAAATATGAGCTCACTATCTGATGTCTCGCCTGAGATATTGATGTCATAAAAATGTATAGGCGTTTGACTCTTCAGATCGAAGTAGTACGAAAAAATCGATCGTGAAGATTGAGATTGAGGCTTCAGCTACTGATAGAGATCATAGATATGAGTTCATCAACAGATAGAAATGGTACAATTTTCGGTAAACTCATGAAAATTTTAAACTTAAGAGGACTATTCATCCGGACTCTAACTGAAATAACTACAAAGCAATAAGTTACGGATATATCTCAAACTTAATATAGAGAAGATTCATCATTCATACCCATAATGGTTGCCAATAATCCAACGTACAAACCGATAATGATAAAAGGACACATTAAACATGTGATAAGCGCAATTTTTACACGTCTTGTGAAGTAAGAACTACTGCCAGATACAGTTGGTCTGTAAGTAACTATGGTTGTTGAATCTTCGATATTTTCTACCGGGGCCATAGGCGATAGTGCAGTATGCATTGTGTGTGCCTATTTAATTAAATATTTTTTTCATGATCTTTTAACATAAGACTGTCACTCACCTTAGTACTCTCGTCCAACTGAATAATGATGGTGTGATTGTCTGAAAGATGGGTTTTTTAAACTACTGTTTAACTCATGGTATGGTGAACACTGTTGTACTTTCACCTTTTCTGATTCTATTTTAGCTTTTTCGATTTTTAGAGTTATTTTTCATAAGTTACCTTTGAATTTTAAATATACTCGAAATATGATTCATAATGCATATTCAAATATATCAGAAAGAAGTAACTGTCTAGCACGCTCTACACGCGATTAAGAACTTGTGCACAAAAACCATGAACAAACAAACTTTTGGACTATCTAATGCCAACAGTGTTGGTCTTCTTTTCACTTTAAATACTAACTTTAAAAGAGAGATATAAGAAAATCAAATAGGACCAATTCGTCATTATCAGACTTATAAATAAGAAAAAAAAAGATTTTTTCCAAGGAATCAAACACTATCTTTTGATGATGTTGTTATGTTTTTATTCCGATTGTTCTCTTTTCTACCAATCCTTGCAGCTAACATTCTAACTCATCGATAGAACAGAGAGAAAAAGATGAAGAGACTACTATATGTAACATAAGAAAGGAGACACTAGATGAACAAGATTATAGAACAGTCTTTGTAATCTGCTGTCAAGGTCCGTATCTTTGGGATAGAGACAAACGTTTTTCGAAGAAAAAAATAAAAAAGAAGGACTGATGTATCAACATCCACCGGTGAACGGTGTATTTACTACCTAAAACGAAGAAACAAACTAAAATAGAAAGTATGTGAAAAAGATAAAAAGAGATGCAGAACAACAAACATTTCCATGAGGATAGAAACGGAGGGGAAAAAACTGTATTGACACGCAAGGGGTAAAAGAGAAAAAACACGCTTGATGATTGTGAAAATGAAAGACTCGACAGAAGCCAGCATAATAATAACAAGGGAAAAAAAGGAATATACCGCTCGAGACTGAAAGAAAAAGAAAAAAGCAGAGACTAGGATGGTGAGGAAAGAGAAAATGGATATCGATCGAGAGTGAAAGAAAAAAGAAGAAGATGACAAGAGAACGGCAAAGGAAGAAAGCAATAAGATATCTGTAAAGCTTGATTTATAAAAAAAAAACTGAAACAGCGGCATCATTAGAAAAATATGTCCGATCAAGCTGAATTTTTTATCGCTTCGAGAGCCAATCAATACTAATTGGTGCTTGAAGTTTGATTTTTCCAGCTCGAATTCTCACTATAATTAGGATTCCAGAACTGAGAAAAAGGGGTTGAATATTTTCTCCAAGCCTCGTAATGACCATCCTTTCATCTTGAAAGTTTGCACAAATAGTATTTTCAATGGGATTAATTCATGACTAAAATTTCAGCTTTTTTAAATTACGCTTATTGTGAGATACAAATATAAGTAGAAAACTTGCTTTTTTCACACGATAGAAGCGACTTGAAAAGCTAAAACTTTCACCATAGGCTATTCTCATTCGAAGCATTATTTGTACAAAGCTTCAAGTGGAAAGTCAGAAGTCAACTTTGAAACTGACCTGAAGGCACTAGAAGTTTGATTGAAAAACAAATAGTAAAAGTTCTTTTTCGTAAGAATGAAGATCTGAAACACTAAATCATTCTAGATTTTTGTATTACTTGCTAGCACTCTTAAAATGAATATAGTCTCGATCCAAAACCAATTTAGTATGTTAAAATCTTTCTCTTAAAATTACAAAAGGTGGAGCCCATTGAATGCCAGAGTTTCCACCAATGAAAAAGACCACTTTTGCACTAAACATATAATGAGATCGATCTGGTTATTCGAAGATTATTTAAATCATAAGTGATAATGACATAAAAAAGACTTCCTGCGTTATATATTTCCACGGATATCTACTAGAGCAAACGCTCAAAGTTGATGATGTCAACCCGTTGGAAATAGTTATGCTAAATATGAATCCAACTATATAGAAAGAACTCCAAGCAACTTTATGCCCGTCAAATTTTCATACTTAAAAAAAATTCAAAGATATTATTATATGATCATATCTTCTATATTGAGTAATTCTTTTCTGAGCAAAGATAATTCTAAATCATATCATGTTAATAATAAAATCTTGTTGCTAGTAGCAGAAATTAGACTCACAAAAACTGCGACAAAATCAAGTTTTCCACGAGGTTTTTCGACTCAAGCGATAGTTTTGAGAAAGAGTTTTCATTTAATAAAATATGTGTCGTACTAAGTCGTATCTATTCGGAGAGTCTCAACATTCTATTATGGGAAATTCTAAAAATTGGAATTATACTAGGTTGGAAATAATATTTTTACAGGGGAGTACCGCTTTTATTTTAAATAGCATAAACAATGAATTTTATACCTGGGTATAAAATTCATTGTTTATGCTATTTAAAATAAAAGCGGTACTCCTCTGGAAAAATATTATTTTGAACCTGGTATTGGTAATATTGACAAGACAGGTCTTTGTATTGGTTTTCTTTTTGACATGAATGACAAATTTTTATATAAATCCGTAAACGATGTCAGTTTTACCAGCTCTAATTCATGGATAAACTCTCTAGACATTTGTTATATCCTATGTAAGATGTTTCAACATAACTACGCTTATAAATAGTGTACGTTCCTTCACATATGAGTACTGGCTTCTTTGTGTTTGCATCACATAGTAAAATGAGTGAAAATGAATATTCTGCTGTTTTATTTAGAGTTTATTTGAACAAATAATCACATTCTTTTTTTTCTCTATTGATAGTGAGATTTAATAATAACAAAAAAAAGTTGCAATCTGTTGCACCTAATTACAACGAAATCGGCCTAAGTTTAATTTTGCCTATAACACGATATATACAGAGTGACCCAAAAGTCACTGGACAGTTTTTGATTGCAAATAATGTTTGATAGAAACAAGAACGAAAGCTACGGCTTTCATCGTTGAAAGGAAGAGACTTGAGGGTATCAAATCATATAAGAATCATTATATTTAAAAATATTTTTAGGAGGGCTTTGAAAAACCAGGATTTTCAAAAAGTTGAAGTTCTCATAACACTTTGAATTTTAAGTACACCAGTTTACTTAATGATGATTTTTTGCATACCTCAGAAAAAATTATCAATATCATGTTCCTTCAACGTTTCGAGATCTCTTCTTTATAACAATGAAAGCACGTATCTCTCTTTCTAGTTTCTATCACAAGTTATTCGCAATGCAAAACTGCTCGGTTGCTTTTAGGCCATGATGTATATAAATTAAGCAGAAAGCATCGCAAGATTTAAATAAAAAGACGTCCTATTAGTATATATAAAAGATTTATCTTCATCTTTATCAAATGATGGCATATAATGTACATAAATGTCTATGAAATGTTTTTGATGTATAGAATGACGAAAAAGCTTGGATGGTAATGGTATATAATGATAATCTTTTATAATATGAGTTTGATTAAGTATCATTTGATGATGATGATCTATTGTTATATTCACTTGAGAATATAAATAATATATATATAAATAAAAATGAGTGTCATTTATTGAATTACTATCAATCATAAGATCGAATGATTTTGATAAAGATAATTTTCTATAATTAGTATAAGGAATCGATGTAAGATTCCAAATATGTTTAAGTTTATATAAATGTGAATAATCATATGTTAGTACACGTTTAATATGTGTTGTTGGAAATTTAATTTCTTCTCGATTATATGTGAAAATTCCATTTGATTCATTTTCAACATCAGATAATTGCGTATAAATTGCACCTGATAAACGTGGTGAAAGATTAACTATAAGTTTTTCAAATTCATATGTCATTAAATAACGATCATTATATGCATGATAACTCCAACCAGATTTTATTAAACCTAATCCACCAAATTCACCAATAACTAATGCTCGAGTTTCATCATTAAATAATGGTAATTTAATTTTTTTAGAATAATCATGTATATCTCGAATATGTCCAATACCTTTCCGATCATGCCATCCACTAGCAGCAATAATTAAACGATTTTGATCATAAGATTGTAGCCATGTTCCTAAGCGTATTGTATCATATTGACCCCATCTTTCATTAAATAATATCCAAATAATAATTGACGGATGAAATGAAAGAAAATCTATCATTGCTTTTAATTCATATTCGAATTGAATTTTAGCTTCAAAGGATTTTTTAGTAGATGATGATAGATGTATTGATAAATCGTCATCTGTATTTGGAACCATTGATAAATCATTCGTCCTATTATCACGAAGTAATTGGAATTGTTTATCAACATCTAATTTAGTTTCATAACATATATAAGAATCTCCTAAAGGCATATCTTGCCAAACAAGTATACCTAATACATCACACCAATAATACCATCGTGATGTTTCACTTTTCATATGTTTTCTTATTGTATTAAAACCTAATTTTTTTATTTGTTCTATATCATATCGATATGCATCATCAGTTGGTGCACGATAAAGACCATCAGGCCAGTAACCTTGGTCAAGTATTCCAAACATAAAATATGGTTTATTATTAAGACAAATTTTTTTCGGTTTAGAACAAAGAGAAATTTGTCTAAAACCAATATAGCTATGAATTTGTTCAATAAATATATCTTTTCGATATAAATCAATACGAATATCATATAAATATGGATTTTCAGGTGACCAAAGTTTGATTTTTTTTAAAGGAAATGAAATTTCTTGTTCAATATTTGGTTTCGAACAAATAAAATCACGTAAATGTTTATGATTTTTTTGAATGATACTTATTTTTAATATAAAACCAAGTTTTTCATAATCAATTTCATTTTGTTCTAAGATTTTTTTTTGTCCTACATGTAATAAATATTTCTTTTGTTTATCAAATTTTTTTTCAGAATAAATTGTTATTTTTTTCTTTGATGAACGATAATCAAATGAAGTTGCTATTATTGATTTTAAATCAATACGATATTTTAAAAATACATTTCTTGATGATAGTCTTGTTTGAAATTGTAAACGATCAATATGAACATGTGGTACTCGTTCTAACCAAACTGTTCCCCATATACCAGAACATGGAGTATAAAATATCATTTTTGGTTTTTTAACATCTAATTCCTGTTTTCCACGTGGTTGATACCATTTATCTGTTGGATCCCAAACACGTACAACTAATTCATTATCTTGATAATTAATGAAATATGATGATATATCATATGAGAATGGTTCATAACCACCTAAATGTTTTAAACCAACTATATGCTGATTTAAATAGACAACTGTTTCATAATCAACTTTATCAAAGTGTAATATTATACGATAGTGAAAAGGATTACCATCATACCAGGCTCGAGATTTTATTTGAAATTTTAATTTATACCATAGATACATGCTGGAATCAACACGTTCTTGAATGCCAGATAAATAAGATTCAACAGGAAATGGTACACGAATAAATCGATCAAATTTTTTCGGATATGTTTCATTGATAGATGTTATTGTAAATAACCAATTTCCATTCAAATTTAACCATAATTTTCTTCTTAAATGTGGACGTGGATAATCATTTTGAAGTGGTATTTTCTCTTCCATAACTTTTTTTGTCCATCGTGTTGAACTGTTTGACATCAGCTTCATCGATAATATAGATGAAGGGGTGGTAGATATTAGAGTGATAGAAGTAAAAGGAATAAAGTATTCATCAAAGAAAAGATAAAATAAAGTAATAAAAATTCCATATGCAATAATATTCTACGAGAATTATTTACATTATAAAAGAAAACTTTTGAGTTTCTTTTTACATACCCATTTTGAACACTTTCTTCGTTGTTGACGGTTTAAGGGAATCCAACGCATCAATTATATCTTTAAGTCGTTATACTGCTCTATCTCACTTTCAATTTTATTTGATTTTCAACCTTTACAATTCATACTGTCTGAAATAAATCAAACAATGAACAAAATAAAATAAAATATTGTTACATGATTTAACACGTATTACCGCGTGCATACAAATGGCAAGGTAAAGAAAAGTTATACACAAAGTGAAGGTTAATAATCATTGTCGAACTAGTATCATCATTTTTGATCAATTGACGATTGACGATCGAAAGTATTAGATAGATAGACACATAATTCACCAAAAGAAAGAAAAAAAACGTTTAATCAATCAAGCGAAAAAATATCTTTGACTCATCTAAAGTTTTTTTTCTTCATATCTTAAGCTATTGTATTTCTATGTCATGTTTATAGCCGAGTCGTTATATATACACATATAATATATAAACGGTATCAATAGTCATAAATTAATGTAAACTAAGTTCATTCGTTTCTATGTTTTATAGAATGGACTCCAGAATCATTATCTGTACTTTCGATAAATGCTGATCTATCAATCAATTTTGTTTTTATGTAAAAAAAGTTGAAACTGATTTTTATTTAAATTATGTTGCTATTGATTAATAACAAATGAAGTCAAATAAAAATTAGAAATAGTTAATTCATCAGTCAGACAAATATCAAATATATATTGACATGGTCAATAACGTTCTGTAGTTGTTAAACGTTATTGACGAAAATACTTATTAGAATTTGATGATGTACGTCATTTTTTTTATGAGCAATCTTTAATAGCCTACGTTCGTCTTTTTTTTAATAATATTCATGTTCAAGAGGAAATCAATATTTCTGATTTGAATTGAGTACGTTTTCAAATATATATTGGTCCTACACGATGAATAAATAAATTATTTTCAATAATGCGATAAATCCAAAGAGATTTGAAATCACTTAGAATAATAACTGGAAACGAACAGAATCAATCTTAATCAGTGGTTATATGCTTACAAAAATCCTGAGTGAATAAGAGTTTTATCAAGAAAAAAACTTCTGTTTTTAATTATGAGTAGTTCCATCGAGTCTCTCTTATGTTTATGATGATTTCAACTAGCCAAGTTGAAATTTTCAGCGATTGAACATCTCACTATTGTACGACCTTTGATAAAAAAATCGTAAAGTCTACGGCATACAAGAAGACCTTCTGGAAGATAAATGAAGCAAGCGATATTTTAGAAGATTCTATTCTTCAGAAAATCGATTTTGTAAAATATATGGTTCTCATAGCGATGTGTCAGTTTCGAATTAGAAAAACCTCGACAAACAACTCATCTGAAACAACAATCTATTGAAAAATGAGTTTATTTAGTAGATTTGAATCGATTCCTGTTAGTAATACTTTGACCGTCGTTGGCAGAGTTACCGTTGAGTTTCTGATATAAATACTTTGTGTATATGATAACAATCATTGAACCGTTTCTTTGTCGAATGTCACTTAACGTCTCAACACTCTTTACTTGATAATTATTCAATAATGCATTTCAAGCAAGTGAAAATGTAATTTATGGATTTTATACTCCCGTAATCAGATTTCTGATGAGAATAGTGAGTACCATATGTTTTCTCGAGACATATACTTTTGAAAAGTTCATTTTACATAAAATATAAGCACAGATTTGTACTATCTTCTGTATCAATTAAAATGAATTCTGATGTCTCATATTTCCGACAAGAGATATAATAGTCGTTCCAATCGCTTTGGTTCATGCCAAAACTCTAGCGAAAAGCCGACTTAGTTTTCATACAAAATATTGTCAATCAGCTCAATACAGAAGTACAAATAAAATTTAAGATATCGGATGATATCTTCAATACAACTTAATTTCTCTGGTATCCTCTGAACTTTTAATGCATGTTCACGAAAGTGAAATTATAGTATTGCTTAAAAATATCGTCAAACTCGACCTTTTCTAGCAACATTCAAACAACGATCGTCAAATACGTTAACAACGTACTGCTACTCGATGCTTATATACCTGATAATGATCTCACTCACTTTACTGGCAAGTTACATGTTTCCGGGCATAAGCATCCATCATGATACTGTTTTCAACCTAGCTGAATCTAGATATATTGAATTTATGCAAAAATATCTCGCTAGTCTGTTATGTCCATACTCATTAGTCTGTATGACCCTACTCTATTTTTTGTAACTATTCAGCCTCAGTATCATCAAGAATGCTTGAATGACTTGATTACTAGCAAATAGACCATGTATAACATTCATGTAAACAATGATTTATATTTTTCTTCTTTGAACTACTAACGCCACGGCACTTCTTAATATCAAACGTTAGGTGCATCTTGTCAAGAGGCTAAACGAGCGATTGACATTTTCTTTCAAACATTGTTTGTTAGATCAAAAGTTATTTCTCGTCGACTATTAGAGTTGTAATTGAATTCATTTATCAAAAACTAACAACTCCCTACAGCCAACCGATTGCTCCGCATGATGAAAGTGACTCTGATAACAAAAGAAGGGAATTATCTCACCGGTGGCCACTTGCATGTTGATTTTAGGATAAATGCTACATCAAGGAGTGAGTATGGATGTAGCCTACGAAAAACTTCCCCCATATGATTTACTTGTGCGTTATGTTCAATCAATTAAAATATAAGATCGTCAGTTTAGAAAAAGTGTTTTAATCTTCGTATGACTTAATTTTGTATTAAAAGAAAATGTGATTTGATTTTACATAACTTTTTTTTTATAATATGAATCACTTTTTCATCATCGAAATATGATTTGGTTTCCCATTAATAGATTTACATATGATTTAATCTTACACTAGTTTCATTATGTTAAAGAGTAGTTTAATATGTTATCGTTGGAGGTATTATATTTTTTCGCAGCATATGATTTGATGTTAAGTACAATCTATCGTTTAAGCAAACTGTAAAAATCCATTGGATACTAGTAATAATATTTTGCCATGATCTTGTATTTGAATTATAATTATTACTTCATATATACTGTTCTTGAGTTTATACAATACGTCACTATCTTTTTCATTTAATATCGATCAGTGTTAACGATAACGCTTATTTAATACACCAAATTATTTTTAATGTGACCGAAAATTAGCATGAACTAATTGTTAACTAACCATTTAATGATTCAAAATCAAAGTTCGGAACTTTAATCCTATTAAGTTTATACCATTTCGACAATTTGTATCATATAAATGATGTTTTGATTAAAACATTTCATTCAAAAATCTATATTTCCGAATACAGCTCCCTTCGAAAAAATATCCAAGGCTGATTTCTATTCATCTTTTTTGTTTCGTTATTTTTTTTTTCAATTTTTAAATTTCTTTCGTTCTTTCGTATATTTTTGTCAATTCTTTAAAAAAATACTATACACAGCCCTGATCTGTGTTTATATTTCAATAAATAATACGAAATGTGTCAGCGACGCTAATTTCGCATTTATTTAAATCTTCTCAACAAGCCACAATAATTTATAATTTTATCATGTTTTCAAACTCGACGTGGTCGATTGCTGAAAATCAAGAGAAAAGACTAGTGCAATGCTCCTGTGTGAGTGCATTGTATGCATGATGCTTGTCTTTTCCTTACTATTTCTTCTCATCTTATATATTGTCCTTATCTTTCTGTCTCTGCTTCATACATCATGTTGTACTTTGCTCCTATCTTATTGCTTTTACTTTCTCTCCGTATTATCCTTTCCTTTGATATTCTTTTCTTCTCTCTGATCGTTGAATATGTAAGCGTATGCTTTGTATGGAAACGATGCGATCCTTGATAAGAAGAAAAATAACAAAGCATAATTCCATCAGCGGTAGCTCTTCTTCTATCTAAAAACCGTCACAACTACCAGATGAAATCTTTCTTTTCTTTAAGAGAGAGCCAGGTTCATGTGTTTTTTTATTGATTTATACACACCGACATCAGAATTTTACCTTTCTTCCAATTGCTTTTATATGATTCCAAGAATGCGGAAAGAGAATAATAATTTTTGCTATAGATGAGAAGAATAAAATGCGCATAAGTATGCAAACAGGTCAAGAGACTTTCATTTTCTTGTGCAAACAGAGCAAGAACAAATATAAATCAAAGAACAGAAAGAAAATTAAAATAAAAGGCGATAGAGTAAAAAAATCCCAGTAAAACGATAGAAGATGATTGGCATGAAGCAAGTGTAATTTCTGGTAAAATCATTTACCTATTATTACGCTGTTATAGGATTCACTAATAAATTTTACTCTATCGTTCTTTGTTTTTGTGTATATTACGATTTGAGAAAATTGCAAATTCTCTATACTTTCAGAATATCCTATCGATCTACAGTTTTGTACGTGCCTTTTTGCTAGTGAAATATACCTTTTCACGGAACATGAAAAATGTAAGTTTTATATATTTGAAAAGCTGATATTTTTCTAAATTTAAAATGGATCACTGAAAAATAAAATGAATAAAGCGGTTCACACTGATGCAGAACAACCGAAAAACGAACGTGTTTGAGACGACTCCTATCAAGAACCGATGGAACAAGATGAAATGTTTTATCAATCGACACGGGATTACTCAATAGCTGCATCACAGTGAAATATGGGTTACTGACAACAAGAAAAAAACGGAGCAAATGACGTTTTGAGCAATCCGTTTTCCATTAAAAAATGTTGCACGTTGTTCAACCCCTTCTCCATAGGCAGCAGCTCAAATATGTTCTTTTTTCAGTTGGTTGTCATTGTTGTTAATGACTTTAATCATTTTAATTTTCAATGATCCATCTTAAATTCAGAAAAATATCAGCTTTTCAAATACATATAAAATTTACATTTTTCATGTTCCGTGAAAAGGTGCATTTCACTAGCAAAAAGGCACGTACAAAACTGTAGATCGATAGGATATTCTGAAAGTATAGAGAATTTGCAATTTTCTCAAATCGCAATATACACAAAAACAAAGAACGATAGAGTAAAATTTATTAGTGAATCCTATAACAACGTAATAATAGGTAAATGATTTTACCAGAAATTACACTTGCTTCATGTCAATCGTCATCTATCGTTTTACTGGGTTTTTTTTACTCTATCGCCTTTTATTTTAATTTTCTTTCTGTTCTTTGATTTATATTTGTTCTTACTCTGTTTGCACAAGAAAATGAAAGTCTCTTGACCTGTTTGCATACTTATGCGCATTTTATTCTTCTCATCTATAGCAAAAAATTATTATTCTTTTTCCGCATTCTTGAAATCATAGAAAAGGGATGTCAGCAAACTTAAAATTTGGTCGATGGCGGGTTAAACTCACATGTCTTCCTGAATCGATTACCACAGAGGAACTGTCTAAATCGTTACAGCTTCCTCCCTCACGAATTCACATTCCAAAAACTCAAGACAAAACAACTTATCATGCGTGGATTAATGGCTTTGCTGATGAACAAGATGCAAATGAATTCAGGCTTCAAAATTCACAATTAACCATTTCCAATTTACATATAAAATGCTGGGTAGTTGAGCCTAAAGACGACGATATGTATTTTCAACGTCAAACACGAAGATATTCCATGGATGCTCGACAAGAGAAAAAGCCTACTTTAACGAAAACTATCTCTAACCAAAACATAGAACACAAACTCTCACCGTATCACCATCAAAATACGCAGAATACGCACAAACTTCAGCAGTACAAGAACTCACAGAAACAATCAAGTAAGTGTTGTTCACAGCAAAAACGAAAATATAGAGAATACATCCTATTCCCCGATGTTGAACATTGCGAAATCAGTTCCGGGGCGGAACTGATTCCGTCCAATTCCCGGGAGCTCGATTATGATTCTACAGAACAGACCCCATCGATATTCATCGAATTCCTTCTGATTCCGGAATTTCTTCCAATTCCCACTAATTCCCTCTTCACTCAATTCCCGGAATTCCGCAACGGAATTGCTTGTCGCCCTCACCCACACTCATGGTGCTGTGGCTGATGATTTATCCTTATGATAAGTTAGTAATTCCGGTACGGAATTCCGGGAATTGAGTGGAGACGGAATTGCTGGGGAATTTCTTCCAATTCAGGAATTCGTGGAACTGGATTGATATCGAATAGGTCTCTTTTGCTGAATGATGACGGAGTTCCCGGAATTGGGTGGAACTGATTCCGAAGACGGAACCGATTCCGCAGTGTTCAACATCGCGGAATAGGATGACTGCTCAAAATATATAGATTGAAATGTGGCGCCATATTGGGCGTCAACAGAAAACGTAGCGATCTTTTCTTCTAGGTATATTTTGAAAAATTCCCAATAGAGTGTATTCCTAAAACTAAACAAATTTTCAAAAGTCAAAATTATGTCGATTGAAGCCCATACTTTCCGATTCATTGGTAGATATAGGTGACACTTTACTTTGAAACGTGATTAATAATGTATTTCGAAAAACTTTCACATCAGAGAATTTTGGAATGTACTTTTAGTTAGTTGCTACTTTTTAAAAATAACTTACCTGAGAACTCTACGTTACAAGTTACTGTTCTTTTACGAGGAAATTTCATTAACTGAATGAGAACGTTTGCAGCTAGTATTTTGCTAATAACTAGAGTTATATCAAGTCAAAAAAAATTAAAAAGGGATACCTTGCTATCTATAATATGTTTCTCTCGAATGTTGACTAAGAGAGACGCCGTGGAATATTGGTATGGCTAGGTGTGAAGTGTGGATGCAGCTGTCTTCTTCATTTGATACTCGCGTCCATATCTTTTACTGAAGTTCCTTAAAATAAAGTTTAATAAAATATGGCGTCGCACTCAAAACTTTAAGACATGACAAGAATACATATGATGATAGCGTGAGTTTATGTGTGAGTCATATTCCGTTCTATCATTTACACTGTACAGCTCTATAATGTTTCTTTTTTTTTTCAGTTAAGCATCATTTAAGTGAAGAAATTTATCTTTTTTGTTATATAGTAGTGTCAAGTGCTCGAGTTTCAACGCAGACTCCTGACGTTGAATATGACCGTCAACTCTGTTCTTATGCGAATAGAGGTCTGTGTCGCTACAAAGATGGTGAATGTAAATACCGTCATACAAGATGCCAAAATTATGATTCATGCTCACAGTCTAATTGCCTTCTTGCCCATGCAGTGCGATTGCCTTCCGTAAGTCAAAACAGAAACATTTCGTTTTTAGCAGAAGGCTCTATTCAATTTTGAATCATGTTTAGAAACAGTGTCTGAGCGGCAACCGATGTTACAAACCTGATTGCTCATTCGACCACCCAGACGGATGGAGTGCTTGTGAAGATGAAGTACAATGCACTAATTATGAGTGTGTTTCCAATCATCCACCTGGCCGCAAAGAAAAATGTCCTGTTGGTAATCGATGTAACGCGAATAATTGCAAATTTCTTCATCCAAACATGTATGTTGACGAATGTTCATGGGGTATAAAATGCCGAAAATGGGCTTGTACAAAAATTCATCCAGTCGATCGAACTCGACTTTGCCCGAATGAAGACCATTGTAACAATCATGCATGCAAGTACTTGCATCCCCGTGAACATGCTGAAACAAAAGAAGTAATTGAGTTAAGTGTTGCCCAGCAGAATTTTCTCGAATTTTTTGGCAATAAAATCTTGAATACAATTCGTAAAGAACAAGGTATTAATGATGTAAAAGTTAAAGATGGTAAACTTCAACTGTCAGGAAATAGCTCCACCATTACAAACATAAAATCTTATCTACAACAAACGCTTCATGAACAGAATGTGACAATCACAAATAACTTAAAGAAATATTTACAACTCTCAGCCAAAGGACGTTTAATGAAGAGATTTTTAGAAAAATATTCCATAGGAATTTCTTATTTTGAAACGTCAACAAACGCTTCTTTGACTGCCAACGATATGATTACAAAAAAAGACCTTGTTTATGTCCGTGGCGAAGATGAACGAGAACAGCAATACGATAGCGATCGCAATGTGAATCAGTCCGAAGACGAACAAGAAGAAGAAGAAGAAGATGATGATGATGATAGCAAGAGTGATATTTCGAATACATCATCAAATGTCACAACTCGTTCTGGTAATTTTAAGCGTCATCGTAATTTTGCTGAAAAATTTGTACAAGTAACACTATGTAATGACTCGGAAGATTTATTGTCTAAAGCCATAAAAGAATTACAAAGTTATAGTTTGTACACTCAATCATGGGCATTAACACAAGATGAAATTACATACATTTTAAAACAACCACAACAAGGTAAACCTTCACATAAGAATACTAAACTTCGTGATCAAAGTTTTCATATTAAATATTATCTCATTGGTCTCGTTCTATCCACCCCGAATTCTCTAGTACAGATCATTGTAGATTATAAAAATGGTATATGGCGTGTAAAATTAAGAGGATTCAAGGATCACGTAAACAATGCTGTATCCAGAATAAAAAACTCTTTGAACGATACTGTTGAAACTGAAGTACAACTTCCTATTTCAAAAACCATGGCAATTTTTCTCAGAATAAAAGCTTCATCTGATATAAAAAAGCTAGAAAAAACTCATTGTATCAAGATAAAAGTCATTTCGACATCTGGTCAAGAACATGTGAATGACGAAGAAAATGATGATAATAATTGTTTAAAACTTAGTGGTTCTAAATCACACATCGAGTCGGCACAAGTACAAGTCGAAAATTTTCTCGACAGCTTATCTGAACAAGAAAAACATTTTCCTTGTAATAGTTGGGATATTTCAAAGAATATTGCTCAGATTATTCGTACACGTCTGAAAAAGTTGCAAGATTCACATGATTGTGAAGCAATAGGATGGATGAAATTCTATACACCGACTGAAAAAAGAGACACCACACCAAAAGTTACTATATCAATAGTTGGTTTGAATGAAGAAGCAGTTGATGACGTTGCTGAACAATGCGAAGATATTGTGGAGGGATATGTTATCTGGAAACCGTCCGCAGATGAGTATCGTGCGATAGTTAATGCGTTACTAGTGAAAAAGAAACCATCTATCGATGAATTTCGACAACAGTGGGAAATTAATATACGATTAGATAAAGACACGAACACTATCATTATTCCTGCACGATCGAAAATCATCGCAAATGACATCAAAGAAGCTCTACTAGGTTTGAGAGAAGAGAGCAAACCTAGGGTGAATCGTATATCTGAATTCATTCCTATTCAACGAAATATTCGTCGTTTTGTTAATCAAACTATTGGTTCCTTGCTTGACGACGCAAAAATTCAAAAAATTTTTGTAGAATCTAAAAATTCTAATGGATTAACACTACATGGTCCTTCTGATATTGTCACGGAACTTAAACAAAAGATCAATAGTATTATCAATGAAATTAAAAAAAGTATTACTATACGCCATTTACAATTATCATCGACCGAGTCGGACTTGATGCGAGCAAATTCTTATAAACTAGCAAAGAGTATTGAACGGGAGACGAATACTCTTATTCGAGATGTTGCGGCAGATAAGACTGATTCCACATTAAAGACCAATGATAATGATACTAACTCGACTCTAACTGTTGTTGCAAACAGTCGTGGTCAAACCATTGTTGTAGAGAAAGGTGATATCACAAAGGCAAAACACGTCGATGCAATTGTGAATGCAGCAAATGGAACATTGTATCATGCTGGTGGTGTTGATAAAGTGATTGCTGATGCTGCTGGTCTTGCATTTGATGAAGAATGTAAACGATTAATTGCTAAGAATGGAGGTTTACCTATTCCTGCAGGTAAAGCAGTCAAGACAACAGCTGGCAATCTTCCTTTCAAATGTGTTATTCATGCGATTGGTCCTCAATACACAGATGGTGATCAACAAGAACGTCCATTATTATTCTCTAGTATCTTGTCAAGTTTGCGACTGGCTGAAGATGAAGGTTATACAAGTGTTGCTTTACCAGCCATTAGTTCTAAAACTTACGGTTTTCCACTGGCAGATTGTACAAATATTGTGGTTCGAGCAGTAAAGCAATTCTTTGCTGATTATCCACAATCAAATGTGAAAAAAACTATTCTATTAGACATAGATGATGCAGTTTGTAATTCATTTGCACGTGAAGTTGTTATCGATCATAGAAATGCACTTGTAGACGATGATGATATTATCAACTACAATCTGTCTCCATTGACGGCTAAATGGTGTTGGCAAGATGATAATGGCGAAAAGATCTATGATGAAAACCATACACGTCAAATCGAGACCATGTTTCAACGTTATTTGAAAACTTCCACCAAGTCGACACTAATAATTCTTGCTGACAATTTAAAAAGTGGCATAATTGTTAACTACAGTATCCATTTTCTTCCTAATTTGAAGCAATTGTTGACAAGCAACCCAAGTGCGCTAAATGATCGTCTTATTTGTGGACATCAAATGAGAATAAATACTGGCTATACACGCGATATCATTCGTTATCCAGTCGTACAAAAGATTAAGTCAACATGTGTTGCTTATTCTCCTAAACCATTGGATTTATACCGTTTGCAAATGGTAACAACTAATGAAGTTTGGGATATTATTGGCACCAGTGCAGCCATAATTCAAGCTGGAACAGCAATTACAAAAGCAATTGATTCATCCACTATTTCGGAACAATACTCCGTCAGCATGGATAAAGATATTACAGTTCATAAAGAACAAATAAAATCGATTGCAATTCAACAACAAGTTCAAGTTGATTTTCAACAACAATATTCAGGACACTTATCAATGATATTAAAAGGTTTAAAACCAAATGTACAAGAAGCAAAATTAAAAATTAGTTCATACGCTCTAGATATCTTGAAAATGCAAGTCGATAACAATCATATAATACGTATACCTAAAAAATGGGGTGATCAAACAGAAGGATGCAAATTAGTTGAAATTGTCCGAAATGACCCTGACTTTGCTCGTATTGAAAATCGTATGAAAGAAACTATGACAAGTATGAAAATCGTTAAAATAGAACGAGTACAAAATGTACGCATGTGGAGGCATTATGCTTTTCGTCATCTCGAGCTTAAAAAGGAACTAAGTAATATGCCTAATTTACAAATTGAAATGGAACTCTTTCATGGAACGAGAATGACAATGCCTAGTGAAATTTATCATGGTGAATACGGTTTCGATATGACATATAGTACAAGTGGTTTGTGGGGTATCGGTACATATTTTGCTAAAAATGCTTCGTACTCGTGTGAAAACTATGCTCATCAATTATCTAATGGCAAACGTCAAGTATTTTTAGCTCAAGTGTTGACAGGAGCCGTATATGATTGTAAGAGTGATCAAAATTTACGTCGACCTCCAAAAAAAAATGAGACAAAATCTGGTCTACGATATAACAGTGTATCTGGTGATACAGGTGGCAGTAAAGTTTACATCGTATACGAAAATCGAGTGGCTTATCCTACTTATTTGATTACATTTATCTCTTAGGTTTTATAAACTTTCACTGAATTTGTTTTTCACACATATTTCAATCTGGAATAACTTCGTTTGACTTTTCAATAAAATAAGAACACGCTATAGAAAAAATGACTTCTTTATTAAATTTTAGATTAGAAACATGATAATAGATGAGGCGTAGGTGTGAGTCACATCCACACCCTTTCAATATGTGTGGTATTAGAAAAGAACATACTTTTTCTTTTCTTTTTTATTTGTAAGGAAAAAAGCGCGAGTCATTCACGATTGTTGTTTTGTCTAAGCAAAAAATTATTCCTCACAGTGTCACTCTTATAAAAATCAGGAAAACCAAAGTTTCATCGACTTTCCAGTAAGAAATTTGGGCGTAACAGTAGGCAAGTCTAACAAAGTTCATCAATGTCTGTTAAAGAGATAAAATAAAAGATCAGAAGTGATAAAAAATGAGGTGTTAATACTTGTAAAGATTTCGTTCATTTTTCATTGAATAAGAAAAGATATTTACAAAAAAATTATTCCTCATAAAAATATACGAACCACTGTTGAAAATTGTTTTGGTATCGAAACGAACGAAACTAATGTTTTATTCAGAAAAACCTTGACATATTTTCAATAATTTTCGGATATTTTTCCGTTTTTACTTTGTAAACATTTTTCAATGAATAAAAATAATTTTTCATGGAGAATTTCTATGCTAAGTTTAATTCTAGATTCTTCAAGTTCTGATTACTAAACACAAATCGATTTTTTTGCATATGAGTTTGTTCCGTCTCCAACAAAATTTAATATACACTTATTATGATAAAATTCAATGAAGACTTATGTGATCATTTAGCCATAAACATNAGGACTCGTGAGGGAGAAACGTGTAGTGATTGCGATAATTGCTCTCTAGTAATGGACGAAGGAAGAGACGTCACTTTAACCCGCCATCGGCCAAATTTTGTGTTGTCTGCCATTGCTTCCCTATAAATTCAAGAAAGCGACAAAATAATGATCATTTTTGTCATACGGGAGAAGAATCAAATGTGCATAGTTATGTAAACAAAACAAAAATTCATTAATTTTTCGTGCAGCAACCGTAAGAACAAACCTGTTTGAAAAAAAAAGCAGAAAGAAAATGAAACTAAAACTCGACGATGTAATAAAAAGCTCAGCAGAACAATAGATGATGATTTATATGAAGCTAGAGTAGTTTCTTGAAAAATCAGTTACTTATTGCTGCAATCTTATACTAATGTTGTTTGATGAAATATAAGTGAATAAACTTACTACAAGATAAACTAGTTCATCATTCATTTATTTTAAACAAAATTATATAGAAGCTTTCAAACTCTTGCAAAAGAGCATCTTCAACATAAAAGTGAAATCAAAGAAATGCAAGGGTAAAAACATAAGAATTGTTTTTCTTTTCTTTTGTTGTGTTCTGTTCTGAACATTGCACTGTAAAGGAGAGACATAATTTCATCCCAGTATAATGCTCAGAACAGAACGAAAAGAAAAAGCGAAAAAAACAAGTTATATATTAACTGTAAATTTCTTTGATTGCACTTTTATGCTGAAAACAGTATTTTGAAAGAAGTTAAAAGGTTGTGTATACTTTTCTTTAAAATATATAAATGATTGATGTAACTAGTTTGTCTTGCAGTAAGTGCAGTCTGAGAGAACTCGGTAATAAATTTTCTTCTTTCATGCCTGGTTTTTTCTTTGTATTGCGATTCGAGAGGATGGCAAATTCCCTCTATCTCTAGAGTATCTTATCGATCTACACGATTGTACATAACTTTTTGCTCGTGAAACACAGCTATTAAGGAGCATCAGAAATACAAGTGGTATATATATACTTGAAAAACTCATTTTTTCCAATATACAGATTAATCATTGGAAAGTAAAATGGTGTAAGTCATTGGCGGTGGCGAAGAACAAGAGCTGAAAGAATATGTTCGAGCCAACGCCTACCAAAAATCAATGGAACCAAATGGAACGTTTTATCAATCAAGAGTGATTTACTCAACAACTGCATCCTAGTGAAATAGGTGTTACCGACAACTGGAAAAATAATACGAATGTTGTTTTCAGCGATTCATTTTCTAGTAATAGACGTCGAACCTTGCTCCATGCCTTCTCGATAAGCGTCAGCTCGAACATGCTCTTTTATTAGTTGTTCTTTGTCATCGCCAATCACTTAAACCAATTTATTTATCGTTGATCAATCTGAATTCATGAAGATATAACCTTTCCAAATGTATGTCAAACTTGTATTAGTCATGCTTCTTAAAAGCTGTATTTTACTACGCAAAAGTTATGTAAAATCCTGTAAATCCATAGAATACTTTAAAAGTACAGGAACTTCCTCGAGCCCACAAATACAGTACACAAAAAAAAAGTACGAAATAAGAAAATTTATTCCCGGCTCCTATAAGAAAGTAGTAATATGTAAATAATTTTACAAGAAATTGCGCTTCTTTCATGTGAATCATATTTGCAACGTTCCACTGGTTTTTTTTGTTACTTCGTCGAAGTTTATTTTCGTTTTCTTTCTGATTTCTTTATTCAAATTTATTTTTGCTCTTGTTGCTTGACAAGTCAGTCGCTTGTTTTGTTTACATAACTATGCACATTTGATTCTTCTCCCGTATGACAAAAATGATCATTATTTTGTCGCTTTCTTGAATTTATAGGGAAGCAATGGCAGACAACACAAAATTTGGCCGATGGCGGGTTAAAGTGACGTCTCTTCCTTCGTCCATTACTAGAGAGCAATTATCGCAATCACTACACGTTTCTCCCTCACGAGTCCTTATTCCAAAAAGTCAAGGCAAAGCAACGCATTATGCCTGGATCGACGATTTTGACGACGAGCGAGATGCAAATGAATTTGCACTGCAAAATTCACAATTAGTCATTTCCAATTTACAGATAAAATGTTCTGCAGTTGAGCCTAAAAACGATAATATAAATATTCAACATCAATCACGAAGATCTTCCGTGGATACTCGACCACAGAAAAAGACTACTTTAGCGAATACTACCCAGCGCCAGGCCTCACGACAGCGGCCAAGTAAGTTTTGCTCATAGCGAAAAAGAGAACGCACGAATTCAAATCTGGTACTATTTTGGACGTCCGTAGAAAACATAAAGATCTTTCCTTTTAAATATATTTTGAAAAATTCCCAATAGGGATATATTCTTAAAACTAAACAAATTTTCAAAAGTCAATATTCTGTCAATTGAATCCAGTAGTTTCGTATTCATTACTACACAGGTAAATCCTAGGGATTTCTGCCACTTTGTGGAAGAAGGGCACTTCGTACCAATGTTCTGAAAGGAGAAAACAATCTGAGATAGTAATTAAAATCTTTTTGGAGATTTAAAGTGTAGAGAACAACATCATTTTTTAGGAATACTCTGTACATATAAAAGGTATACCATAACAGCTGATGATAAATTTTTAATCATCTTTTTCATACTTTTTCTTGGTACAGAGAGCTGAAATCTTTACCACATATATATCTAATCATATTCTTTTAGTTCTGGAAGTTTCAGCTCTCTAGTTACAGCTAATAGTGAAATACATAAATTTTTCTACTGATTTTTTGCAATAGTTTTGCAGTAAACATATGCAAAAATCGGATAAGACAATTTATTTATTTCAACTTTGTCTATATAGTTCGCTAGTAATTTTGTTTAGAGCGCTCTATCTTTCAGAAATAAAAGATCTCGAGTAGATATATATATATATATGATAAAAATTTCAGCTCTCTATATCAAGACTGTGTATGAAAAAGATGTTTAATAATTTATTATAGAATACTCTTTGTGTATGTGGAAAGTTCCTGAAAAATCATTTGGTTCTTCACACTTTATGTCTCCTGAAAAGTTTTCATTTTTATCTTGGACTGTTTTGGATGACGTTACGTCTAAACAAAGTATTAAGATCGAAAAAAAAGTTCCAGAAAAGTGATAGAAATTCGACAAGTTCGCCCATATATGAATAAAACTTTGGTTTGTGAATAATAATGCTTTTCGAAGGATGCTGATGTATGAGTCTTTTCGTCCAACACTTACACTGACACCCTTTAACTAAGTTTCTTAAAAAAAATAAAAATAAAATGTGGTATCTTACTTAAAATTTTAAGATATAATAACAACTGATACGATGATAATGTGAGCTTATGTGAAAGTCATATTGTAACTATCATATACTCACTATAGCTCAGTAGTATTTCCTGTTCTCAATTAACCATTGTAACAATGAAGAAATCTAAATGTTGTGCCACATTGTAGTGTCATCTGCTCGAGTTTCAATGCAAACTCTCAATACTGAGTGCAAGGATGAACTTTATCCGGATGCGAACAAAGGCCTATGTAACAATCAAGCATGCGGGTACTTGGATCCCCCTGAGCATGCCAAACCAAAAGAACTAATTGAGTTAAGTGTTGCTCAGCAAAATTTTCTCGAATTTTTTGGCACCAAAATCTTGAATACAATTCGTAAAGAACAAGGTATTGATGATGTAAAATTTAAAGATGGTAAACTTCAACTGTCAGGAAATAGTTTCACCATTACAAACATAAAATCTTTTCTAAAACAAACACTTCATGAACAGAATGTGACAATCACAAATAACTTAAAGAAATATTTACAGCTCTCCGTCAAAGGACGTTTAATGAAGAAATTTTTAGAAAAATATTCCGTAGGAATTTCTTATTTTGAAACGTCAACAAATGCTTCTTTGACAGCCAACGATATGATTACGAATAAAAACCTTGTTTATGTCCATGGCGAAGATCAACGAGAACAACAATACGTTAGTGATCGCAATGTGAATCAGTCTGAAGACGAACAAGAAGAAGATGAAGATGATACCAAGAGTGATATTTCGAATACGTCATCAAATGTCACGACTGATTCTGGTAATTTTAAACGTTGTCGTAATTTTGCTCAAAAATTTGTACAAGTAACACTATGTAATGACTCGGAAGATTTATTGTCTAAAGCCATAAAAGAATTACAAGGTTATAGTTTGTACACTCAATCATGGGCATTAACACAAGATGAAATTACATACATTTTAAAACAACCACAACAAGGTAAATCTTCACACAAGAATACTAAACTTCGTAATCAAATTATTCATATTAAATATTATCTCAGTGGTCTCATTCGATCAACTCCCAACTCTGTCGTAGAGATCTGTATAATTTATAAAAGTGGTGTATGGCGTGTGAAAGTGAGAGGATTCAAGAACCATGTAAACAATGCTGTGTCCAGAATAAAAAACTCTCTGAACGATAATGTTGAAACTGAAGTACAACTTCCTATTTCAAAAACTATGGCAATTTTTCTCCGAATAAAAGCTTCATCTGATATCAAAAAACTAGAAAAAACTCATTGTATCAAGATAAAAATCGTTTCGACATCTGGTCGAAAACATGTGAGTGATGAACAAGAGGACGACAATGATTGTTTGAAACTCAGTGGCTCTGATTCAAGGATTAGTTCTGCACGAGAAAAAGTGGAAGATTTTCTCGAAGGTTTATTCGAGCAAGAAAAACACTTTCCTTGTCATAGTTGGGATGTTTCAAAGAATGTTACCAAAATTCTTCGTACACGTCTGAAAAAATTACAAGATTCGGATGATTGTGAAGCAATAGGATGGATCAAAATCTATACAGCGACTGAAAGAAGAGATACTACACCAAGAGTTACCATATCAATAGTTGGGCTGAACGAAGAAGCAGTTGACGATGTCACTGAACAATGCCAAGACATTGTAGAAGGATATGTTATTTGGAAGCCATATGCAGATGAGTTTCGTGCGATATTTCATGCGTTAATAGTGAAAAAGTCGCCATTTATTGATGAATTTCGACAACAATGGGAAACTGATATACGATTAGATCAAGATACGAAAACTATCACTATTCCTGCCCGATCAAAAATGATAGCAGATGATATCAAGGAAGCTCTACTCAGTTTAGGAGAAGAAAAAAAACCACGAGTGAATCGTAAATCTGAATTTATTCCTATTCAACCTAATATTCGTCGTTTTGTCAATCAAACTATTAGTCACTTGCTCGATGAAGCAAAAGCTCAAAAAGTTTTTGTAGAATCTAAAAATTCTAATGGATTGAAACTGCATGGTCTTTCTGATATTGTCACGGAACTCAAACAAAAGATTAATTTTATTATCAATGAAATTAAACAAAATATCACTACAAGTCGTTTGCAATTATCCTCAGCCGAGTCAGACTTATTTCGAGCCGATGCATATAAACTAGCAAAGAGTATTGAACGGGAAACGAATACTATTATTCGAGATGTTGCAGCAGATAAAACGAATTCTACATTAAATACCAATGAGAATGACACAAATCCGGTCATAACTGTTGTTGTAAACAGTCGAGGTCAAACAATTGTCGTAGAGAAAGGTGATATTACAATGGTAAAAAATGTCGATGCGATTGTGAATGCTGCGAATGGACCATTGTATCATGCAGGGGGCGTAGATAAAGAAATTGCTGATGCTGCTGGTCCCACATTTGATCAAGAGTGTAGACAAATAATTGCTAAGAATGGAGGTTTACCCATTTCTGCTGGTAAAGCAGTCAAGACAACAGCTGGCAATCTTCCATTCAAATGTGTTATTCATGCAATTGGTCCTCAGTATACTGATGGTGATCAACAAGAACGTCCGTTATTATTCTCTAGTGTCTTATCTAGTTTGAAACTTGCTGAAGGTGAAAGTTTTACAAGTGTTGCTTTACCAGCCATTAGCTCTAAAACTTATGGCTTTCCATTAGCAGATTGTACAAATATTGTGGTCCGCGCAGTAAAACAATTCTTTGCTGATTATCCACAATCACATGTGAAAAAAGTTATTCTATTAGACATGGATGAGGCAGCTTGTAATTCATTTTCACGTGAGGTTGTTATCGATCATAGAGATGCACTTATAGACGATGATGATATTATCAACTACGAGTTGCCTCCATTAACGGCTAAATGGTGTTGGCAAGATGATTATGGTGAGAAAATCAATGATGAAAACCATGCACGTCAAATTGAGACTGGATTTCAACATTATTTGAAAACTTCCAGCATGCCGACATTGGTGATTTCTGCTGATAATTTACGAAGTGGTACTATTGTGAACTACAGTATCCATTTTCTTCCAAATTTAAAGCAATCGTTGGTAAACAATCCAAGTGCACTAAATAGTCGTCTTGTCTGTGGATATCAAATGAGAGAAAATACTGGCTTTAAACGAGATATCATTCGCTATCCTATTATACAACAAGCGAAATCTATGCCCGTTACGTATCATCCCAAACCATTAGACCTGTATGATTTCAAATCAGTGACGACAAAAGTCTACTGGGATATAATTGGTATCACCAATGCAGCTGTGCAGAAAGCTGAAGCAGCAATTCGCAAAGCAATCGATTCTGCCACGATTTCAGAGCCTTTCTCCATAACTCTGAATAAACACTTTGATACTCATAAGAAAGAACTCATCAATATTGCAACTCAACACCAAATTCAAATTGATTTTCAACAAGAGTGCTCAGGACAACTGTCAATGATATTAAAAGGTTTTAAAACAAATGTAACAGTAGCAAAATTCAAAATTACTTCATACGCTCTAGATACCTTGAAAATGCAAGTAGATAACGATCAGATAATATGCATACCTAAAAAATGGGGTGACCAAACGGAAGGATGCCAATTAGTTGAAATTTTTCGGAATGATCCTGACTTTGCTCGCATCGAAAATCGTATGAAAGAAACTATGGCTAGTGTGAAAATCGATAAAATAGAACGAGTACAAAATGTACGCATGTGGAGACATTATGCATTTCGTCATCTTGAACTTAAAAAAGAACTCAATCATATGCCTAATTTACAAATCGAAATGGAGCTATTTCATGGAACAAGAGCAACACTACCTAGTGAAATTTACAATGGCGAATATGGTTTCGATATGACATATAGTACAAGTGGTATGTGGGGTATCGGTACATATTTTGCTAAAAATGCTTCATATTCGTGTAACGGCTATGATTATAAATTACCAAATGGTAAAAGGCAAGTGTTTTTAGCCCAAGTGCTGACAGGAGATGTACATGATTGCAAGAGTGATCCAAGTTTGCGTCGACCTCCAAAAAAAAATGAGACAAAATGTGGTCTACGATATAACAGTGTATCTGGCGATACAGGTGGCAGTAAAGTTTACATCGTATACGAAAATCGTGTAGCTTATCCTACTTATTTGATTACGTTTACCGTCTAGATTTTTTAAAACTTTCATTCAACTTGTTTTTCACACATGTATCAATCTTGAATGACTTACTTTGACTTCTCAAATAAAATAAGAACACACTTTGCATAAAAATGATACTTTCATTAAACGTTAGATTAGAAATGTGAAAATAGGTTCATGCTTTCAATGAAACCTCTATCGAATTAAAGTTCGAAATCAAAAGTAAACATATCAAAAATTTCTCAAAAGAATTGCAGATCCTGGGCGCATGTTGAAATATCTGTAACAATCCGTGAGATAGGATGAAGATGTTTTGCAGTTCTCGATAAATCAACAATTATGAACAATCATAATAACCAGTATCGATCGAAAAATCCATTCAAGAAAGAATAATTTATGAAAACACAATCTTGGAACAAAAATTTGCTTGAATACAACAGACATAAGATGAATGAGGATGTTGTTGTGTGTCATCTTTCAACACAACGACACCATCATCTTTATTAAAATAGATAATTCTTCATCAACGAAAATAAAGATTTTCCAACTAATTAAGAATCAGGATTGTTTTTCATTATTATTCTTTTTTTGTTTTATCTTTTGAAGAAGGGTGTGGGTGTGGATGTGGGTGTGTTTGTGGGTGTGGGTGCGGGTGTGGGTGGGGGGGGGGGCGTGGGGGGG
>CAJNSZ010000270.1:25066-66642 GCA_905329745.1 Rotaria sp. Silwood2 | reverse complement strand
GTTTGACACAAAATGACGACTTGACATATATACGCCTAGCAAGAATTAATTAGAGAAAGAAAACTCGTGACGCCATACGATGAAGTGCTTAGCATCTTAATTACTTCAGTTAACATGGCAACTCAACATGTCTGTCTGAAAAGTATCAGTCAGATTAGTGGCCCATGGGCACCCATGGGCGGGCCAGTTTTTTAGAAAAAAACCATGGGCTGGTTTTGATTGGCCCGACCCGGCCCATTGAGACCTCTGCGTTGGACATAAAAGTGAACATTGTTTATTTTTGTTAATCTAGATATATTAAGATTAAATATATTATTGAAAAAAGAAAAGATATATCATATTAATGTTTGCTAATGCTTAGTAAATGATGGCATATTTTATTTAGTATAATGGGAATTATTTTTATTAGAGAAATTATTTGATATTTGATGAGGAATAACTTTCAAAAGATAAATGTTCAGTTCAATATTTGCCTTTGAAACATTAACATGTGACATTGTTGTCTCTCATCGTGTTGGTAAATATATGAAAAAGAAATTTGCATTTAAAGGAAAGAAATACATGGTAAATAGTATCAGCTCTTTTGTCATATATGACTGGTTTATTTTCTTTTTTTGTGAAGAAAAACGTGTTTTATTGTATGAAATCATTAAAATTATGAAGTTATGCAAGAAGAAACACTTGTAAAGTTCTTAGGCAACGATGATCCAAGAAACATTCGTTTATAACAAATGACAATGACTTTGTTTTGTCAGAAAGTATGAGGAAACAGCTTTAAAGGTGTAAAACTTGATTTTTAATCAATTATTCGATGTTCGTTTTATACAAAGTATCATACAACTCTCTCTATATATATCTATCTATCTGATCACGAAAGAGACAGAGAGTACGGGGAGGTGCAAAGAATGAAAAGAATATAAAAATTGATGTTTTTCAATTTTATGGGTTACAATGGATTTTCAATTCATGTAAGTTGAAGAAAAATGAGTTTTAATCAAAACGATTCAATCAGATTGATAAAATGAACACATGAATCAATAAAACTGGAATGCATTAATCTGGTTAAACTAATTTATAACGCAGCTAGCTTCAATTAATATATTTGTTTTTTTCATTAAACAAACATTCAATTTTTTCAACAATTTTTCATATTGTTGCTTAAGTTAGTGGTTTTATATAGAATGTTAATGACTTATTACGTCCTAGTATGTCTTATATTCGAGTGAAAAAGATGAAAGTAAAGAAAAAATTATTTCGTACTCCATTCTCTTTTACACCTGTCGTTATGTTGCACTATACTTTACTTTGAGATTTGAAAGAAACGTCAAACAAATGTGAACGTAGACGCGGTTGCAAGACTCATGCATAAAATATAGTGAGTAATAACGACGAACAATGCACACTGAGAAATGAGAATAACTGCATGACCATGCTTGCCAATAAAAAACGTATTTATGTCTAGCAAAGAGAGTTTTCAACTTGTTAGCTACTTTGATTCAAGATTCGATCAAGTTTTTTTTTCTAAAAACAAACTAAGATATGTCATATAATAACTAGATGGGCATAGATATTCTTTCAGTATTGTCTATTCTCAATACATAAATGTTTACATTGACTATTTGCTTCAAATTAAACTAAGAGCTATAATAATATTAGGACAAAGAGTTTCATTAGATCTCAATAACTTCATTTTCAGTTTCGAAAGTGAAGGAGATAAATCAAATGAAGTATTACTTTTTTTTACATCTGTTGTAGTAATCCTCATTAAATGATAATCAGTATTGTTTAATAATAAGAAAATTCATATTTTAGTAGCAAGTTATTAGATTCTTTATAGAGATGACTTCTTATCTTTAATTAAGAAATTAAAGTAAAGTAAACTGAATTACATAAAGTGTGATTCTTCGTTGATTGTCTAATTCGGTATTATATCTTGATAACTCTGTAGCATATGAAATTACTTTTCCAGAAATTGCTTGATTGAATGAATAAATGGCAAAGGTACTCAACGAATAATGAAAAAGGAGAATTATCAATTTTATTATTTATCATATCACAAAACTTAACTCCAATAATACTTTCTCATATTTTTAATCAATAATTCCATTCTTGAAATTTTTTCTACTTAATTGAATTTCTGAATTTTTTTCATTGGACTATCCTTTCTTACGAATTGACAATAATTTTCTAATGTTAATTTGAATGTTTCATAGTCAACATGATAAAGTTCTTCTTGCTGAATACAAATATATTATTTTTATCAAAAATTAGTCAAATAACAAAACAAATACTAAAAATTGCTTGTTCACATTTTCAAACTGTTTGTTATATGAATTTCATACGAAGGCGGAATAATCTGCGAGAAACTGTATCGCTATCAATATCCGAATAGTATTGTATTACCTGGATCTTATTTTGTAATTTCATGTGTATCAAGCAAAAGTCTATTCAACGTCATCCTATGAGAGATCTTCTATCTATTTCAAAACTTCTAGTAAATAATGAATTTATCTATTCATTTTCGAGAACGCATTGTTATCAGTTAAAACCGTGAAGCAGATATCTTGGGAGGTGAATGTAGATAAAGTATCGTGGAGTTGCTCTCCATGCTGCCGCTTTCTTTGGTCGTGTTGAAATAGTTCATCTTTTGTAACATGACAACGCAGCCATTCGATAGCTTTTCCAACACCCTGAGAACAATCAATTTTGTTCGTATGAGAATGCTCGTGTTCTGCTTAACCTACACAATATTGAAGATGTTGAAGAGGAAGCAATAATAACAAAAATCAAGTGGTGGTTGGGTAAATGGATACACTAGTGACAAGCTGATCTAACTACCCAACAGTGGATCATTTGCTGAGAACAAAAGGTTCGTCAAGATGTCAAAGAAAAATGGACTATGGAAATCGACGAAGCTTTGCAAAGTATAAACTATGATAGAATTTTTTCTCCAACAGAACAATGCGCAGACTCATAGAGACAAGGGTATGGATGTGAGTGTAAACAGTTCTTCAATTTATACACAGCTACCCATATTCACACCCAATTTATGTTTTCGTTTGTTAATTTTCACTAAAGAAATAAAAACATAGTTCTACCGTAGTGGTTCGAAATGTTCTTTAAGCAATATCATAATAATTAAATTTCTATAAGAGCTGTTTGTTATAATAATGTTAGATGATGTTTTATCTTTGATATGCATTCTTTCGTTGATATTCTCTTCTCTTGGTTCTGTATTAGTTTTACTGCTATCGAAGTATTTTTCAATGAGTCTGACTTCTTTTTTGTTCAAATGAAATTTTCATATTTATTTATATTTATTGTTGGCGGCAGACTTAAATGGACTCCACTATTTTTTGAATATCTCGACACTAGTTTGAGCTATCGATCTGAAGTTTTCACTAATTGAAAGAGAAGAAGAAGTCAGAATATCATTCTCTTCAATAATGTAAAAGATGAAATCCCTTTAAAACTAATCATCTTCGAAAAACATGTAAAAGAATACATGAAAATGACCTATCATCTAGATGAAATATTGATTTTGACCTTTGATTTAGATAGAGGAACTTCACATCTATAGTTCAGGATACAATACAATTAGTTCTCTTATTGCATTCTAATGTTGAGCAAATAGAATCATGTATTTACATACGCAAATAATAGGAAATTATACTGAGTTTTTTAGTAAGTTTTCGTACTTTTTAACATAATAGCTTGATTTTTCGATGAAAAAGTAATGAAAAGTAAGAAAGTGCATTATACCTTGAACTATAAATGTGAAGTCTCTCTCTAAATCAAAAGTCAATATTGAAATTTCATCTAGATGGTAGGTCATTTTCATGTATTCTTTTGCATGTTTTTCGAAGATGATTAGTTTTAAAAGGATTTCATCCTATACATTATTGAAGAGATCAATAGCTCAAATTAATGTCGAGATATTCAAAAAACAGTGGAGTTCATTTAAATCTGGCGCCGTCAATAGTTTCTTGTATAAGTATAAAATAACAACATAGAAATAAATATACAAAAATATTCACACAATTATTAAAGAAGATACTCATATGGTTATAAACAATCCCAGTATGGTTCATATATTAGATATAAGAAATTGTATAATCGTTTATACATAGGAATCAGCTATCAAGGACGTCTAGATAAAAAAAAAAAACTATTGTCTCAAATATACTTTTTTGTTTCTTCTTAAACAACTGATATTCGTATATGTTACGCCATCAAACACTGATTTTAAGCCCACTAAAGTTCTATATTATTGTGTTTTCGAGAGACATTTAACAAACAAGAGTCGAAGTTAGCTCGTTTAGTAACTATAAGTTCTCTGTTATCCTCATTCTATATAGATTATTTTTATTTAAAATAATATATCAGTCTGCGATTCTCTTTTTTTCTTAAAGACTTAATTTTTATATGGAGAAAAATGCCATCAAGTTCAATAGCTCGAATGATGTCCACCTATTTCTAGAAGTATCTCTTTTTATGTACTAACAAAATTGTTTAATCCAGGTCGAGCATTACGATGACCTGAAACAGCAGTATATGGCCGTTTACAACGGTTGATGGTTCGTATTTACGGCAGTTCTGCACGATGATCGTTTACGGTCACTGTAATCCATCGTAAATCTTTGTTTACGACAACTGTACACGGCCACAGAAAGGGTTCACCGTTCGTGACCCTAAATAATCGGTACACCGCCGTTTACGACCCAAAGTGTTCGACCTGGAAACTCAAAGAAAGTGTCCTGCAACTTGATATGCTTTTTCAAACAATAAGAAAAACAATTGGCTACAATGAAGCTTTTTCGATAATCTTTGAATACGCAATGAAAAAACTAAGTAAAATAAGAAAGTAGCACTTTTGTTCGATCAAATAATGACAGTATCTCGATTTCAATTCTTCTAACAAAAAACTGACGAAGAATAGAAGTACAACTAATAGTTTATGTATGCATATTCATCACAGAGTTATATTTTCTTTGAAAGAAGAAAAAAGCAATTATCAGTTAGATGGAAAATGAATGAGATAGAAATGTTGAGAGGAGAAGTGAACGATTAAATATTAAATTTCATTAGTAATATGGATTTAATGATTACAATATATATGGAGGAAGAACATAATGCACTCGTTTGTAACGATAAAAATTCGAAAATTGCTTATTGCGATAGTTCAAATGTTAAAATGACTTCAATTATTTGTAGTTCTTTTTTCTTCATTATGTTTTGTTTTTAAAACATAATCATAGTATGAAAATGATATTTAAGCTTTTACAGATAGGAATTAGTATTGGAAGTTTTCTCTCTAAAGTTGTTGATCTATTTTGAGACAACTTTCTTCGTCATCTTTTATTTAAATCTTTATAAAGACGATTAGAAAGTATTTCATATATTCTAATGAGATGTTAGTAATAAACGATCTTCGATCGTATTAGCAACAACTGTCATAGATCTGTAGACATCTTCTTTGATACGAAAATTTTATAACAGACTAGACTTAATAAAATTCTTTCGACGTGCTCTTATTATTAGTCATGCTCTATTCAAATCATCTGCTATTATATTATCAGGTTTAATTGCAAGATTTCGAACGATGAATACGAAATAGTTCAATTATATGAAGCAAAGTATATAAAACTGAGTATAAAATTATTCACTTACAGAACTCATAAAGCTGCATTAAAAATTAATTGCAACTTTGTTCACCTCGATATGCAGCCACTTCTCTTTGTCTGTTGGATATTGTTTATAAATAGCTTCATAATAATTTAGCGATATTAATGCATCATCGAAGATAACAAGTTGATCGTCCGTAAATTTTTTTTCTCGATGTTGATGCCATGAATCATGATGAGTACGATGAAATTCTGATAAAGCTTTTTTAACTGATTTCTAGTTTAAAAAAAAATACATCAACATAATCAACATCGTCAAATAGCTAACTAACTTGAATAAGATCGGGATCATGTGAATGTTTACATAGAAGCATTAATGCAACCGGTGCATAATATGAGATATCGTATGGACTTGAAAGAACAATTGCACAAAGACCAAGAACACCTAAGAATATAAATCAATAATATAAACTAACTTCCATGTCGTTTAATAATTTTTTCAGTTGTTATAATTTTTTTTCCACCTTTTTTAATGAAATCATTTACTTTACTCATTTGACTGAAGTGTTTCTAGAAACAAAAAATTCCAGAAAAATGTTTTCTTTTTTGTAAATCGAAACGTAAATATTTACAAAATCTTCTTCATTAACTTGAATATATCCATATTGATAAAATCCTGATAATGTAATCGATGCAACTGAACGAACTTTCAATTGTTCATCAAATAAACATTTAAAACTAAGTTCACCTATTCATCTTTTATATGGTCGAGCATTGAATAGATTACAAAAGAGCATATATTGTACAAATTTCATAGCTACTCGACGTGCATACCATTTTGAACTTGTGCAAACCTTTAGTTTTTGTTTTTCGGAATAAAAAATAAAATAATTTTTTTTCTTTCTTTTAATTCAATATGTATTTACTTGTTCTAATTGTTCAATCAATGATTCAAGAAACAGTGTATGTAAATAATTCGGTGACCCGACAGTTGAGTGCACCGACAATTGAGTCTCACATTGAAAAAATTTTAAACAGTGCAAAAAGATAATTTATTTGAGTAAATTGAAATTCACATGAATAATTGAAGATAGTTCTTATTCACACTTACATCCGTTTGAATGCTAGCGCCGAGATATTAAACTACTATTAATTGCTTATGTGTTTTCCTCAATAGAATAGCTAATCCATCTTTGTCCTGAATCCAACACCAGGAAATTCATCAACTTGTGAATCTATTACGTATTTCAAAGCGATACGGTATGCGAAGTTGATATTGGTCGAACAATTACAAGCGGAACTTGTGAAACTAAAGAAATATGCATAAGTTTGACTTTTGAAGGAAAAAATTACAAAAAATAACTTATTTTTCGTTTGATAATAAGAGACTTGTGCTTCAAAGGAGACAGAGCTGTGTTCAATTATTCATGTGAATTTGAATTTTTTTCAAATAAATTGTTTTTGTATTATTTTAAATTTTTTTCGTGTGAGATTCAAGTGTCGGTGTATCAAATTATTCATCGCAACATGCATTCGACTGATGGTTAGATTTTCAATTGGAACAATGCTTTCTAATTTGCACAGCTAGAAAAAATGTATTTAGATATGTTTCAAATCAATATGAATATATTTAATTAAAATATACATATGAAAATATTCGAACAAGGGTATTTTTCATTGGTTGTAGACACCACATAAATATATGTGTATGGATGGAATCAAACCACTGTATCAAATAATTTAATGTAAAAACTTGTTTTCTTTTTGTGTTGTGAATTACCTGTTTCAATAAAATTCAATGCTTTACGAGCTTGTTGATCAATTTCGATCCTTTCGCCAGAAATATTCGCCATAAAAGATAATCAAGTCCAAATGATTACTAGCAAGTGATATATGTCGATAGTAATCTACGTAATAAGAACTTATATGTATTGTTCGAGATCATGAATAACCGAGTAAAAATGGTGACTGTTTGATTTCAGATGTTGGATCAGCTATTCATTAGGTTTTTTTTCTTCTCAATTTATACTCTTTTGATTTAGTTGTTTGCCCAAGAATAGCTTTCATGATCCTAATTATGTTCTGACAGTTTCAACTCGAATGAATCATTTCATCTTAAGATACTGTATAACTAAAATCTAGAATAGTTTTGAAGCGCTTCTATGAAAGTTATTTTTCTTTTTGCAAACGGATTATTTCAAAAGGAGAAACATTGATTTGAGTTGGTATGTTCAGTATATCATAAAGAATGAAATTTCTTCTTGTGATTTTTCTCGTCATATCCTAAAATAGACTGAAAGTTTGGTAAAAATAATCATAAATCACGAGAAAAAGTTGAATGGCAAGAGTCCTTTCAGACTTTGTATCTACACGATGAGTTCTATTTAGAGTCGAATGGCTTCCCTTATTAGAAACACAACATCTCAAGAAGAATACATTCCTTCGAGCTGAAATTTTTAGAATATTCTAGTGTTCATGAAACTTATGTATGGCTAAAAAATTTGTCATTGAATTTTCCGAAAATAGCTAGTCTATAAGCCCGAATTCGTATGGATTTTTTACAATTTTACCTAGTTCTATTCATAGTCAAAATATGGGATCCAATGACATTTATTTGCTGGATATACATGAAAATGGTAAAGAAATCTCAATTTAGAAAGCTATCGTCTTTCTTTGTATATCAAAATCTCGTTAAATTCGGCATTCCAAGCTGATATTAATAAATGGATTATTTGATAGAAAATTTAGACTAATTTTTAGTAGAATTTAACCTAATGGCTTTCTTTCGTAAATTTCTATCGCTTGATGTAATCGTTCATGAATAGTATCAATAAAACGATTTGCATCGGGATGATGTGTTGATTGGCCATTGGGCAGTTTAATGTCGAAACTAAGTGATACTGATAAAACACAATGCAAACTGGAAAATTAATTATTATTTATTATAACCTATGATTTATTTTCTTTTACTTAGCAATATATTCTCGAACAGCTTTATATGGATGGTCAAGCATTTCTTTGACATATTCATTAATAGCACACCATAGAGTTGGTATACGCCATTCAAAAATAGTTCGTTTTAAAACTAAAAACCAACGTGATGTTTCAAGAAATGTATTACCTGTTGTTTTATTATTTATTAATGTACGAATAAATTCAATAAGACAATACATTCGACGAGGATCTAAATCTTCCTATAAGATAAAGAAATTTATTTATTAAAAAAAAAGAGCAATTATTATTTAAACAACTAAGATTAGTGCAAACTTCATTAAGAAATGGAATTATTTTTTGCCATAATTCTTCAAGCTAGAATAAATCGAGTAGATTTTTATGTTATGAATAAATTCTTTTCCTTTTTTGTTTTTTTTTAAAACACAAATCATTTGTAATGTCCCGTATTTCGAATCATTCCAGCAACAATCTCAGCTGCTACGCGGTAATAACCTTTGTATTTTTCTTTAGTTTTTTCATCAATTAAAATATTTAAGTGTTCTATAAAATGATCAATTAAATCTAAATCAAAATTTCGAAAAAGATCCTAAATATGTTTATATTTAATATTAAATTTTATTTAAAAAAAAAAGAAAATTCTATTATCTACATTAAACATTCGAAATCGATGTATATTAAAATTCGTTTCATTTTTTTCATCTTCAATAACTATATATTGTATAAGTTTTCTAATAAAATTATTATCCATAAATCGATTCAACATGTTCAGACATAGGTTCTTTTGTATAACGTTCACGTTTATTCATTGAATATTTAATTATTTTTGACTATTGATAATAACCATGAAAACATTTATCTAAAAAACATGTTTGCTTCCATTCAGGTTGTGTTTTAGGTGGTTTATAATTATTATATACACCCTCACATAATCATGATGGTGATGAAATGAAATATAAAGTAGAATAATTTAGAATGAATTTAAAACGACGTATTGAAGATTCACCATAACCAGTGAAAACAATTTACAGAGAACAATTAATATCATTATATCTTGAAAAAGTTATGCGATTAATCGGAATAAAAAAAAATTGATTCTTTCCTTTTCTATATTCATATTTTCTCTTAACAATTTCTTATTTATGTATCTAAACCTGATCTATAATAAATTTTCATTTTGACAAATTTATCTACAAGTAATTAGGCACTATTCCTGATTAGTTTGACGAAAAAATTACATGAAATGATATAATCTATTCGTCATTGGTTAATTAAAATTTATTTTTCGCCGAAACGGAACTAATCATTTTTTCGTTGTAGACGAAACAGTAATGGAAGAAAAATAAATTTCCAACGAAACAGAAAAATTGATTAAGCTTTCGACGAAATGGGATCTAACCGTGTCTAAACTAGCATTTCTATTTGACACGCAAATTATAATATACACTATTACCAGCAATTCTCTTAAACAGTCCTGTATGTATTGACAACTGTCGATAAAATTCGGAAGAAAAACTACACTTTAAAGCAAAATTAAGCATGGTACGATAGAAAAAGTGCTTTTGTGAACATTATATATTTTTATAGATGAATATCCAAAGTGTAGTTAAATTCTGATTGTTCTAAATAGAGCACGATAATGAGAGAAATCAAATAGTATGTGTTTTATTTTAAGTAAAAATCATGCTTGACAAGAGTGTAGTGTGTGTTTTTTTGATCAATTACTATTTTACATACAGTCAATCGAAAATAGAAAGAAATAATAGATGAAACATCAAGTAGGATGTAATCGATATCGAGTCTGATATTCTTGTTATACTAAGTTACATGACATCTATTAGTTATTTTTCAAATAAATCGAAAGAGAAATATTTACTCTGAGTCAAAATAAATAAAATCTAGGTCAATAGAATGTCGAAAGCTTAATTTGTAAAGATTTTACCATAGAAGCTATTTTTTTTCACAAAATCAAGTCTATTTATTGTATCTTTAATTATAAAGTCAGTTCATATTATTTGATTATGGATGTCTGATCGAATACTTTTACAAGAAATAGTTTTCTATTGGCTATTATATCAAATTATTTTTTTTCAAAAATAAAAATAAAATAAATAAATCTATTGATAAAATTTTTATTCTTCTTAAAACAGATGCCTAAAATATACGACATGATTTTCTAGTAGTGTCAATAAGTTCAAGAAATTTTGTACGATTCACATGATCTCTAATATTCTTTCTTTTTTGGTCCAGGTTCTCAATTAAGGAAGATGAGAAAAAAGACTTTCCCTACTTCGAAATATCCGACTTTCTGCTAAAATTCTTAATACTGTCTTCCATTTTTTTTTACATTTTCGTGGTAACTTTGTACAGAAATCGAATTCTGAATCATTATTCATCTTTCTCTGGTAGCAAATAATGGAACAGTCTAGTTAACAGATCTTCAGTTGTGAGAAAGAGACCAGGTCACGGTGGATTTTTTTCTTCTCCTTCCGGTTACCAATTCTGGCACTCCGAAGATGAAAGAACTTTTCTAGTAAATTTTCGGATTTTCAATCCCTAAAAAATATCGTCAATCTTGCTCTTGGAACTTCATTATTCTTTTAATTTACTAATACTTCGTCTATTCTGCACGTTTATGTGTTCAACAACTCTGTTGTTTAGTAAAAACAAAAAAAGAATTATCGAAATTGTAAATTCTAACCCATGTCGTGAAAATCGTCGCGATTTTGGCGATTTCTCGAAAAATGAACGTAAAATCGCGATTAATTGAAATAGGCTGAAAAATCAACGATAAAATCAGATTTTATTGTGATATTGAAAAGAAAACCGATTAATCGTAATCGCTGAAAAATCGAAATGAGTAATCGCGATTAATCAGATGTTTATAAAATAATCGGATGTAAATGTGTATTGTTGAGTAATTAAAATTTTGAGATAAATCTACAAAAAATACAAATTCAGTGCACTCGATTGTGGNATGTTTGTAAACGTTAAGGAAAGTTGAAGTTCTTGAACATGAAAAAAGTCTAGTGACCTAGTACAAATAGCATCAATAGTGTGGCAACTGCTTGAGGTTCAGGCACTTTCCAAGATGATGATTATCGTGTTTATATTTTGTTTTCAACTTCGGCGTACTTCAGTAAAATGAGCTGAGAATCATAAGATGGCAGCACTAAGAATATAGCAGTACACAATGAACATTTCTTCAAGCAGTCTAATTATTGTATTAAGCTACTTGCATTTCTTTCATACATGAGAGAATTCGTAAATTTCTTGAAAAAAATTCATCTCTCTGAATTTTATCTCTGATAAATATAGTGAAGTGACATTTTCTTCGCAAAGGATAGTAGAGTTTTTTTTATCTACGTGGTGAGTGTTCGACAGCGGCCAAAAGGTGTATTTTCAAGAATTACCATGAGCTACACTGAAAATAAATTGCATCGATCATATTTCATTCCAATTTTTCTACAATATAGTAAGATAGTCTACGCGATCAGCGAATTCGACGAGATACGGAAACAGCGAAGAAATAAGGGAGATCGATCCAGGTTGCGTGCACTAAATTCTCTCTTGAACTCATTTTCTCTTTAATTGTCTAGAAACAAATTCACATGAATCAGACAATAACATAATTTTCAAATATCGACGATAATTAATTTGAAAAGTAACAAACTAGTCCCATAGTAGGGGTGAATATATCATTAAATTGGATTAGCCCATACCAGAAAATGTCGACTCCTTCGTTGCTATGCATAATCGAAAGCATATCACACGTAATGTCTCGATTTTTTCACGAAACATTTATGAGTGGTATCAATCCCTCACACTAAAACTGTCCTCCTTAGGTTCTGTTGGAACTGGCAATTTTGACTACTTATCATACGTCAAAGCTGACTGCATTCTGATAATACCCAACACTCAAAAGTGAATGTAATGAAAGAGTTGACACGAAGAGTTCGCATAAGTTTTTGAGAGTCCAAGAATCTATCAAAAAGTTCAACTGATGTCTTGTATATTATTTTTCCAATTGAGGAGAAAATTGTAAAAGATCTTGATGATTTCGATTCTTCTTAGTATGGCAAATATAATTATGAACCAAATATTAAAGCTTCAAAATGCACTAAAGCTTTGTCGCAACTATTATGTTGCTAATTAATATACTTATTTAAGTGTTGCTTTTCTTCTTTATGTCATAGTATCAATTGTAACAACAACAACAACGACAACATTGGGCGCAACCACGGCAACAACAACGTTGACCACAACCATGATTACATCAGCAACAACATCAACTCTTTCATGTAAGCTTTGTCTAATTTGATATCATATCCTAACAGAAATTAGAGAATCGTCTCCTTCTGTCGAGTTGCTTAGTGGCTCCAGACCAATTTACAATCTAGAGTAGACAAAAGCTTGCAATCATATGCACTCAAGCATTTTGTATACTAGTGATGGAAGCAAGAGTTTGGGCGATTGGTGGGGTGGGGAGGGAGCTAGCAAGCTTCAACATTTTTTAATCTACGTAGGTGGCACTCTTTCTTGTATTTACGAACATTTTGCAAGGCAAAACAATTGATGATGCTCACAAGCGTAGAATCCAAAGGAGAAAATGCGAAAATTTGGTACTTCATTGTACTTGAGAGTACTCCATGGGTATGTCGATATTATTATCTAGAATTGTTCAGGTATTTCAAAGTCTGTTATCAACATATGTTACGTGTATATTAGTATGAGTTCGTTTCATATAAGTTTGTCTGGCAATAAAATCCAACTACTTCATCGTACTTCAGAATTTGAGTATCAATGAAATACAATGAAGTATTTGGACCTTATTGCCAGATAAACTTATATAATATGAACTCACACAAGTAAATATGCTCATGGCACACAGTGGTAGTATACTTGAAATACCTAAACAGTCTTAGAGAATACTTTGGGCACCAACCTGGAGTACAGTGAAGCACGGATAAAGTACGGAATTTTTACTTTTTCCCTTAAATTAATAGTATGAAAGTTAATACATTAGATGTGAATACTCTCCATCTGGTATTCAAATTTCCCGATTAGAACTATTATTGACACCTTTTACTCCCATGATCCGACCCATTCTCGAGAACTTTTGTTTTCAAACGTTTTCATTGGGATGGCTCGTTCTCCCGAAAGTTGTCTAAGATAATATTTAAAGACTTTTTCGTTGTTCTCGAACTTCCACGGAAAACTAGTTTTGTAAATTTTTTAACTCCCACATCTAATGATAAAAAATCTCCAACTTATCACACATAGGAATGAGAGAAGATATGAAGGATGATTAATCCCTTTCCTAAAATGAGTCCTCCACCCACGCACCCTCAGAATTGCTAGGATAAATACTATATTATTGGATTGGTGGTGCCTTTTTATACAAGAATCTGCTTATTTTGTCAAACTTGATTTCTTTCTATAATCAACTTGTTTGTTTACAAAAAGTATCATCATATATGATATGAGTTGTTGTGTCCTGAACAGATGTCATTAGCACTGCATTGAATTTTAAACCTATTGGAACAATGTATGTTTATAACACTTTTCTCTTCGAAATAAAATATTCCGAATGTTTTTCTTAAAAGATAGCAAAATTAAGCTTTCGAAAAAAACAGGTGCGAGCATCGGTCTCATTGCTTTTGGTTTTTCTAGCATCTTTTCTCCAAAATGCGTGTTGTTCTATCAGAGATGGATCGAGTCTGAGAAGTTCCATCAGATTTTAATCAAAGTTATCTCATGTGATAGAGAAACAAAATANAATATCACAAAAAACCTCCATTTTTCGACTACTTTGTGGAAAAATTGGGTGATGAATTTCATTCCAATGGCTAGAATATCGTATTGGTAGTAGTTAGGAATAGAGTCTTTCCATAGTTTTTTGTAGCTCTTCATTTGGCGGTTCTAGCACACTCCTGAAAGTCAATAAATTAATATCGCAATCATGAGAGACATGCTGTTTTTCTTGAAGTTTTACGTAAAACCTTCAGGAAAGTCGTTAGAAAAATCTTTGTATATATGGTTCGATGCATTTTCATCTGCTCTTTCCAACGGTGAAAACCGCAGGTCTCTATCTCGTTCCTATCAATATTTATTCAAAAACTGCCCACGGCCATTTAACTCTGAAATGGACATTAGTATTGGTTATTCTGTAAAAAACATGGTAGCGCTTGCTTGATCCATTTATATATGAAAGCTTAGCAACTAAGAAAGCCAAACTTATGTATCAAGTTTGAATCAACTCTATTGTAAGATTTCGGGAAATATTCCTAAGTATCACAGAATTTTTTACCATCACTGTTATATGGAACTGTCATAGGTCTAGTTTCAACCTTTCGCTATCTATTAATTGATTTTAATCATACACATCAACTGCGCGTACTTTTCTCGATATTACAACGAGAAATCCTAAGTTTTCATGATTTTTTCTGAATTGCTCTTATTTAGAACTCATGAAGTTGCCACTAAGCTAAAGTTCGGCAAATAAAGTAAGTTCGAAACTATTATAAAGTTGCTTCTAATTGAGCTAGTGCGATTATATCAGAAATCAATTGAAACTGGTTAAGAATAAAAAATCAATTAAAATCGATCAATCAGGTGAATTAAAGTATAATTCCGTTGTAGGGATGGCACTTTAACTTCATTACACCGAATAGAATGACGGTACTCAACTTCATTTTACTCGGTAAAGTAAAACATTTAACCCAACTTTTCCCAGTACAGTGGAGTATTGCACTTTGCTGGACTAGATGAAGTAAGGTTGAAAAACAACATTTTTCAACGCTTCTTTACCAAGTAAAGAAAAGATAAATGCTTAACTTTACTTTTGCGAAGTAAAATAAAAATAAAGTGCTACCCGGGTGCGGGATGTGAGTGTTACTGAAGAGAATGCTCACACCAGCATCCACCCACACTCACCCGACACCCCGATCATATAATCTTGATGCAGTTTTCAGAGATGTATCTTGAGCTGGGCAGCTAACAGTATAAGCTTCAGTTCGATACATTGAGTCTACAAAGAGTTAGATTAAGACTATGAGTCAGAATATAGTGTAAATCTAGAATAGATCTAGGACAGTTCCATATCAATTTCGATTTTGAGAACTGTTCCAACAATTCTTGTGATACAAACTGGTCTGTTTCAACAGTATTTTTTTGAGGAGTTTATCTGAAATTATGAGCATCTGCTGTCGTTGGACTGAAAGAGACTCAATTCTCGCAAAAAAAGAAACTAGAAATGAATCCAGTTATTAAAGAAAAACGAAGGGGTGATTAGACCCAGTTCTCGAAAAAGAATCTGTTCACAGAACTGACGTGAGCGCTGTGATTGGTCTAGTCTATCACGGTTAGTTTTTACTAAACGTTAAAATGAAAATCGAAAAATCCGATTCTGTTAAGTTGCAGAGCTGGTTTTTAGCTTCATTTTCATGCTCAGTCCAGCTGTTTAGGGTTTAAAATGATAGAGAAATTTGAAGCACACGGGAGCGTCTAAATCAATAACACTATTGCGAGAAAAACGCAAAAATAAGATTCAATACTGCAATTCAAGACTTTTTCTCCATAAACTGATATAAAAAGAATTTTCGAGTAATTTGTCATAGATCATCGATTACTTCTTTTTGTGACGAATATTTGCTTCACCCATTTTTAAATTTTTTATTCTTGCTACACAAATGTAAGAACCTTGTATCACGAGGGATAGAGCACGAATTTTTATATAATAATATAGTGAAACGATGAGAAATAAGACATTATAATTCATAAGTTTTCTTGTTTTTAAAAACAAAAAAGTAAAGGATGATTCATAGTCTATTTCACATTGGTAAAGTAGTAATGAAACATTTTTGGGTATTTGTTCTGCAAATAAAGATGTAGTGATGAATCGATGTTTAATAGTTTCATTCTGTTCCGTGGTTTTTCATGTTTGAGTGTGGTATTCACTTATCATACTCAACGATGCCTGATAGCCATGTCCGTCACTGCCAAAAGTCAATGTAGAAGCTTCAAAGACTTTAAAAATCAAAGTTTTGATTAACAAACCATTATTTTCTTCAGTATGAGACTTCTGAAAAACATATGTAATATCCTTAAATCCCGTCGTAAAACTAATAAACTGTAGTGGATTCGGGAGCAGACCCTTTGCTCTATGTAATGAGCTAGCAATCACAAAATCGGTCAATTTGACCAAAATTGACTTTTTCTGAGGGCCGCCTCTTAACGACACTTAAACCTTGCCAAAAGCTGTCCGACTAAAACTCGTAACATATTTTCTGAAACCAAGAACTATCAAACACACAGATCCTGTCATTTTCTCAATGGTTTTAGCCAAAATCTTTCTGAATGATAAAAGTATTTTGCAACCAATCTGTTTCTTACTTGTTTAGGATATAGGGAGGAGTACTAGAGCTGGAAACGGTCGTGATTAGGGTCGAATCCTATTTCGAACACTGAAAGTCTCTTATTGAACTGAAGTTTCACGTCAAAATCTATTTGAACTTGAGATCAATCTCGAACTAGGCTTTAATCAATGACCTAAAAGAAGTAAGAATGTTTCTATCATATATATAATTTTCATTAGGTGACAATACGATCCTCATCTAAGCTTTTGCTTCTTCGATTCGTACTTCTCGTTTCGTTTAATTATTTTTCTGAGTACACTGTAGAAAGTTTGCCGCGATACAAAACCCTAAAAAAATTCGATTTTGGGTACGAAACTTTTTTAACTGATACAAAAAGAATCCGCTAAAACTAGAAGGTTTCGTATGTGAATGCAAAACCTTTTAAGATCCGACACGAAACCAATAATAGCTGTAATTTCCAAATCATTTGATTCATTCAGTCAGTCTTGTATAGGACTGAGGAGCTTTAGCAATAAAGTTTGGCTCCATTTCTGACTGAATGGTCGAAAATCAACTTTTGGATGCTATAGGTTCCCAACTGTAAAAGCTATTACACATGGAAACAGAAACAATATCTGTTACAAAAATGGTGAAGGCGTGTAGTCAGATCTACTTATTCTGATTGAACTCACACTGAATTTTGAACATTTCCGATATTTTTATGAGTGATTTAGTAAAGTTATACATATAAAAAATATTCTAGCTAAGTAAAACATCTCTTGGAATTATTCCTGAGCTAGAATGATGACAACTTCACTGCAGTATTTGTTGAATAGATGCATTTGTTTCCTGATATGGTAGCATATTCGACTCAGTGACGTTCTGTTCTCATCGAGTATGATTCGAGCAAAAACAATCGTAACGATTCCAGCTTCCAAAAAGTCTTTGTTAGAGTTGAGAGTTATTGGAGAATATCCTACAAGGAAAGAATGTGATAATATTTCAACTTTAGTTAAATTGCCAAGAGTGAATCGAAGTGGAGCTCACACATAAGATTGTTAACTCTAGGTAGATAAATTACACTTAAATCTGTTCAACATCAATTACTTGAAAATAAGTTGATGTCCTGCGGAATTCTTCTTGACATGAGTCCTCCTATAATTATTAGTAGTAACATAATTTTATCTAGCCAAAGTCAACTTGCGCATAATACTTATTTTTTTCCAGTCAATCAGCAGTACTTGATCAATGATAATCATCAGTAGATTTTCTAGACGTATACATAAGTGATCAAACAAATGAAACAAATATCAAAGCACAATTGTTGTGTGGTATCAATAATATAAATAAAAAAGATTGTACACTGAATCGATGATATTGTCAATATGCTAACTGATTGATTGTTGTTGATAGGATGAATTACAAAATAAAAAATTGTTTCATGCATAGGAATTGAACTTCAAAACTGGTAATTGGTATTGTTTTCAATTTAGATTATAGCATACATTCAATGGTTCAACCAATTTTCTTCAGATGACATTTGTATGAGATTATGTTTTTGCAGTAATTTTGTTTTTTTTTCTGATTCTGATGATATATCTTGATTTTGTTTGAATCTTACAAAATATTACTGAGTTACCGTGAACTTGATAACTCAAAAAGGCAATATATGCAATGGTGATGGTTTCTCGTCAACAACACTAACTCATCCAATGATGCCGCAAAGTTCAATCTACTATATATCATGAGTTTTTATTTTAAAAATTATCATGCGAATAAACGAAATCGGGATTATTATAAACATTAAAAAGAAGAAATATTGTCTATTCTATGCAAGCGTAGTATTGACACATTGCGAGCAGCTGTCACAACACTTCTCATATGATTTGCATTCAGCATCTGTCTTGCATGTTGAGAAACATTGATTAATCGAAGGAAGTGAAATGATAGATCGTACAATCGAAAAATATCATTTACATTCATTCGGACAACAATGAGTCTTGTCCGATCGATTGACCTTGCACAAGCCTCCACTTGCAGTACACTTTTGTTGCTCTTGTCCACAAGGAATCGTTGAGAGTGGTTGACCAAATTTACAAGGATTGCATTCACATGTTGGACAACCATTGGTATCTTTTATGTAATCATTACAAGGACAAAAAAAGCCAACATGGTAGCACTTTACAGAACGAAAGTCATATTAACTTGAGATTTGAAAGAATTTCTAGCGACGGAGTGTCCACCAGATCACCATATTCCGCATTGCACAAAACGATGACCAGAGATGTTACCAGAAAAATAATCAATGATCGTTTCATGACTCTATGATGAGAAACTATTGATACAAATTAATTATATAGAAAAGACGAATAACTCAGCATTATTCCTATATGTATAATTGACTATCCCATTTTGACAAGTATAATGTCAAAAAAAACGTGAGTGAGAGTGTCAGTAAGTGGTCATGTCTCTCAGACAGATCCTTTGTCTCATTACTATTTGATGTCAAATTATGATATTTAAAAATTCAAATGATCTGATTTTGATGATCGATAGAGAAGCTATGATTTTATCCACGCTCTTACCTGTGTCACTTTCTGTGATGTCATGCATGGTCTTGCGCAATATACACAAAAAAAACCGAACGCTCATTGTTGACATCAACAAGCAAAAAACCAGTGTTTTTCACTGTATTCGTTTAGTTCTATTGTGACGATCTCACTTTCTTACTCAAGCTTTCATTCAAATGTCTATTGCTTATTGTGCTTCATTGACAGAGTGAAATGCCAATCCTATGAAATAATTTTAGTCATCTTTCTTCTCAATAGATCTCATTTTTTTCAATTAAATCATCTTTCTAATAATTTCTCCTATTGAATCATACTAAACACAGTACAAAAATAGAGAATTCTTCATGGAAGCTGAAAATGATCGATGCCTGCAGAAGCTTCTACAAGACACAAATAATTTTCGTGAATTAAAGAATACCAGCATCATCGTTTAATAAAATGACCACCATGACTCACATCGATGTTCCTTAAAAGACCACTAATTTCTAATTCAAATTATCTACGTATGCAGTTTTTATTCATTCATTACTAGATTTTTTGTAAACATACAGAGATAAACGTCATTTTTAATCGTTTTTATTAGAAGCACATACATGAATGTGTTTGTTTCTATCGGTGTTGAATTGATTATATAAGTGTAGTATTGGCATACCTTGGACAGCTGCCATAATAGTTTTTATATGATTTGCATTGACCATCTGTCTGGCATTTTGGCACGTACCATTGATCGATCGGCGGCAAAGCGGTAATAAGAAATCGTTCATTCGGAAAATAATAAGTCTTGTCCAAGCGACTAAGTTTGCACAAACTTGCATTGTCAGGGATGTTGAAAAGTCGTTGACGAATGGACAGAGCTATGACTTGGGAATGAAAATTGGCGAAGGTTCAAGGACGGGAATGTCGATTGGAGATATTAGTGGGTTTTCATGAATATCAATTCGATCATCATCTAGAGTGCCACCCAGGAAATGCAAAATCCTGGCAAACATAAGAGAAAAGGCCGTTGATCGTTATTTCATGTTTCTCAATCAGGAACAAGTTGATATTGTATCATCAAGCTGTTGCAAAATGCTCAAATGTATTCAGTGACCTTATTTCTTCTCTCGACAACGAATATGAAGCCATAAATATCCTCTTAGATTTTTATTTGATTGATTTGATGATAACTATCAGCATGGTCCAAATTATATTCGAGCGTCTCGTCCGAATAAGTGATGATGTTTAAAATCCAATATAAAAAAAATATCAAAATGCTGATGTGTACGTACTATCCCATATGACACTTTCCTTAGCAATTGCAATGCAATGCCGATAAAATCATTGTATGAGTACCGGGAGATACTGATAGTCGAATTTTGACTGATTTTTCATACTTTAATTTTAATTTGGATCAGTAAGCTGCATTCCTTTATATGATCGCTGCAAGCTCACACTCTGCTTGCATAAAGTGGATGGATACGTTAAAAAAATATATTGAAATAAAACATATTGGTAGGATTCCTTTCTTTTCAAACTATGTATTTTTCGAAGAAATCTCTGCCTTCTAAAGTATTATATGACCACGAAACATTGAAAATTTGCATACAAAATGAATTACTACGGTTAAAATTCAACTTGTTTACTAATCAAACATTGAAATCCATACAGCCTTTGACCTCATCGAACGATGCTGAAAATAGTAGTATGTATTTTCCATATGTTTCATTTATTAACTTATTAAAACAAATGTTACAAACAGAACAAAAAAAGAATACTATGTTAAATAAATGTACATATTATTATAGAGGAAATAACCACGAAATGGAATTGATTGAACATTTTCGCAATACGTATATTCCAAATTAAGCTATTGATTGGTGTATTCGAGATACTTTTGTCTATCGTTTAGTAAATCGAGCATTTCGTACAGAAGATATAACATTGTAGTATGTATGCCATTACTATGTAATTTATCCGTGTACACACTATGAAACTATCCATAGAGAACAAAATATAAAAACTCATTTAACCAGCAGTGTCCAGAGAAAGCAAAGTAGGAATTTCTAGTGAATGAGAGATTTTCATTAAAAAATAAAACTTCCTTCAGGGAACTAGGGAAGCGACAGCGCATCACTATTCACTATTTGGACGCTTCACAACTCGACATCGTACACGAGAAAAAACACAACGAAAAGTCACAACCACTTTTCACCCACAGTTCCTTCATAATTCCTCGTTTTCTTACAAGGAATCGGTCCACCAATAATCCCAATAAAAAGGTAATGAGGGAATGGCCACAGTTCCTATCCATTCAGATTGCCTCTTCAGCTAGGTACTGCTAGAAAACTGTCTCCTCAAGCAATATGACTCTTCTGAGAGATTGAGGAATTGAGACAATTCTGTTGACAATACCTCAATGCCACCTCACTACCCTCAAGCTACCTAGTCCCATTTCCTTGAGAAACTGAGGTACTGCCATGGTAGTTATTTTTCTAGCAGTGGATGTTCTTACTAGGGTATAGATGTGGATGGGTGTGAGGTCTGGGTCTGATTGAAGCGAAGATAATACCCACACCATGAGACTTACCACGTTTTCGACAGATAAAAAGTGTCAAATTATTTATCTTTCGGGAAAAGAGACAGGCTTATAAATTAGAACATTAGAATGAACATATTGACGAAAGAGAATCGATCGTATCAATAATTGTACGTTTTCGATGAGTATGTGTGTATAGCGTAGAAAAAATACTTAATAACATTCATATCTACCTTTAGAAGTTCGTATCTTGATCAAATCGAAGCTATGATCTATGGCTGATCATATTCAGTTGCATTTTGGACTATATCTTCGTCACATCTCTAGGATTCCTGTGCTCAATCGACTTCTCTAAAGCTCATCCTCGATACGAACTCTTTCCACATGTTTTTTTAAAAATAATTCGTGACTTTCACGAATACTGTAAGACACATTTGTGTTATATTTTGGTAACTGAATGTTTTTTTTTAATAATTTCTTTCACCCATTACTAATAAAGAATGAAATGATCTTGGTTATCTGCCTAGTTTTATTGTACGTATGTGTATTTTTCCATATGAAATTCTCAAAGTTCAGTCAGAAAAATCTAAAGATGAATGGTCAATGCCAAGCAGTTACATATCTAATTCAAATATTTGTATTTGAGTGAAAATTAACGAGCATTTTATGGTGAACACGCGGGAAAATTCGCTTGAAGATGAAATGTCCATGAAAGTTAATAATGAACTTGAGTTGACTGTATCATCAGAATCAAGAAGTGGTGTTGGTTTTCTTAAGAAAAAAATTATTTATTGATTTTCCATATTGTGTCAGATAGAAATTCTGGACAATGAACAAGCTCATAAATGGTATCTCTTTTGCATTTATATTTTCATAATTTATCTATCGTTTCGATTGAAGCCTGCCCGATCATTATTATTAAAAATAAAATATAGACGAGACATTACAGGATGCCCATAAATAAGTTTACGATAAAAACAATCAATACCTCCATATTGTCTCAATGAAGTCAGGTACGGATGTTCTCTCTAGGTGTGGAATGTGGGTGTCGCTTCCATCTATTGCTAAATCCACACTCACAGCCACATCCAATTCTTGCGTATCGAGCGATTCTGATTGAAAGTGGTACTGTTAATTCAAAATGCTGTGACAAATTCGTTGAAGTGAAAATTTCATTTGAAATTTTGATAATCACTGACAGAATGATATATTTTCTTTCCACGATCGCCTTCTCTTGTGCGGCTCGATTTTCATGAGTTAATGGGAATCTTATAATAGAGTATAGGTGGATGGATAGACCGAAACGAGTTAGAAAAATCAAGACTCGACTCGATTCAACGCGGCCTACATTTCTGGAGATCCTGACTCAACTATCGACTAGAAAAATATGCGTTAGCCACTATTGATTATAATTTTGCTTTCTTTCTTAGTTGTTTCCACCACTGTAGTTGTCAGATTTCGAAAGCCTGTCCTCTTACGAGCCACACGGGTTACTTAGGTTTCTCAAAAATATAGCCGCTGAACAATTGCGGATCGTTAAATAATCGATCGATCGATCGCTCCGTATTATGTGCATCAATTATAGATTGTCTCGTAGAATACGATCGGCGTGAAGCTATCAGATGTTGAAAGCGTTGGAGTGCATGACAATTATGCATCTCGAGTGAGTAAAATACATGGGAAGATGACAGATGATGATAGTATAGAATAACAATTGAGGGAGTTTGCGATTTGATTCGAGCAAAAACTTTCAGGATAGAAGCAGGCTAAAAATCGACATGAAGCGCCGAATAAAATACAAAGTGCTATTCTATCACTTTCGACTGTACACATCAATCGAAACATTTTTTCAATCTCTTGTTAGTATCACCCGAGAAAAATATTATTTGAGGTGTCTGAAAAGTCAAGTCCTGCATATTTGGCTCGACTCGACTCAGTTTCGGTCTATGCTACGCACCCACACCGACAAGATGACCGGAGATGCTACGTATGCAAGGTTGTAACCCGTTAAAAACTCTACAAAATCGTATCACAGAAAAAATATTTTACAAATACTTTCGACTAATACCAAGCATCACAATATTCAGTAAGGGTGTGGATGTGTAGTTGTCTATCAGTAAATTGACTCTAGTTCCTTCAAAGTTTTATGAAAACAGAATTTACTATATACCATTCAACGCGCCTCAAAAAGCTCTGCAACATTGTATATTTGGTTTTTCATTTCTGAATAGGTTACCTTATCCGACAAGGTCCTTTAAACACGGGGGTCAGAACTTATGGTCAACTCTAAGGAATATTAGTGGACTATTCAGACAAAAAAGACCTTCAGAGAAGTTTTATTCTTCTTTAGTTTTAACCAAGACATTGAGTTTTTATGATAGACCTCCGTTTCAAATAGGATTTTTTCCGTAAAATTTTCATTTTGAAGTTTTCACTCGAAACTTTGTTCACATTTTGGTTTCAATTAGATTAATTTCTGTACGAAATTTCAGAATTTTTCGATATATATTGTGTAAAATATGGACATTGCGAAAAATTCATATTTTAGAAATATTAAATCGAAAAATTATGAAAATTTTGTACTCAAGCCAATTTAATTGAAATCTTAATACGAGCAAAGTTTCAGCTGAAAAATAGGATGCTAAACGGAAGAATTTACCAAAAATAATAAGAACAACCTCTTTGAAGACTACTATTTTGTATAGTAGTCTTCTAATATTAGGATAAGTATGCATTCGAAAGTTTTCGATCATCTAAACAGCTTCCGTTGAAAAGTACATTGTTCACCAATGAAAAAAAAAAGTAATATTTCTTTGTTGAAGTCTGTTCATGGTTTCTTTCAAGAAAATACTTTGAAACGTACTCTATCATCGAGGAAAAAAATAGCCTGATTAATGAAAACAGAGTAGAAATATTGAGTTTCTTTTTTTATGAATATTTTTAGCGCATTCTGTATATTACTATTCATTAGATGTGTTATCTCACGGCATCAAAAAAGAAATCCACATTGTAATTCAATTAAATCCTGTATGGAATAATTTATCAAAATGAAATTTAAGATCTTTGATAAACTGTGACATCCAATCTAAAGTCACTTGCGGAAGTAATTCACATCGTAATTGAAACAATTGGTTTTGAGTTGTATCACTTTCAATAGGTATTTACCGACCATTTAGTATTTTTTCAAAAATCATCAAATATTGTTCTTATCTCTTCAAAACAAAACGAACGATACTAATCATTAAGAACAAAAAGAAAAAAAAAGAATATATCGAGAACATAAAAGCAATTGATCGTATTTTGCTTGACGAAAGAGAGTATCAATTAAGTACAGAATATCCGGAAACTCATCAAACAAAAAGAATATCGTATATCTTAACCACATTTTGACTAAATGAACTAATTTCTTTCTCAGTTATAAATAAAATTTCAAGTTTTCATTTATAAACCAATAGCTTATTATCACAGTCGATATCTAGGACGGTCTAATTTAACACAAAGTTTAGTCTTTTTTCCTGAGTACTTTCATCTATAGCCAATCATAAAAAACATAACGATATTCAATAAAATTTCTATTTTCATCAACAAATGGCAGTATTGGAATAATACACAAAAGTATCAAATGGCTCCAGTACTCCGGAGAAATATGACGTTTTAAAGTGTTCTCATCCAAGCATCGTCATTTTTTGATGAAAACAGAAACATTCTTTTACTAATATCATCAGTGGAAAACTCTGCATAATGAAAAATATGTCAAACAAGTTTCCGAATACCTGTGGAATTTAGTTTTTGTTAATTGTTTGAAGAAACTTTATTAGCCTTTGAAATTTGAACGTCACAAGTAGTTTGTATTTATTACATTTTTCAACAAGAATTATAACTGGCTTAAATAGTCTTCTTAACTTTTCATTTCTATTTAAAATTTTCATTTTTAGTTGATAACAATGAAGAATGATATTTTAGAAATGTGATCGTCTATGACATATCATAAGGACTTGACTTGACATAGAACTTTTTAGTAGTTACATATCCAATTACTTTCACATCTAGAAATTGTTTATCTTGTATAATTAATCGGTACAGTCGAAAACGTGATCATAAGAACAGTTATATCCAAAACGTGAATATAATGGGGTTCGAAAAGTATTGAAATTCATGCTACACCTGTTCTACTCATAAGTCTTGTCTGGTTTTTATTTACATGAAAAACACGCAAAACGAACGTATGAAATCATATTATCAAAGAATCGAAAATGGCTTTTTAACTTGAATCTTTCTTAACTTTATTCAAAAGCCCTTTTGTATTGTTTAGAGAGTATTAATGTCAACTTGTTTCAATTTCTAATAAATTTTTCGTTTTAGTTGTGACGCCGTATTTGCTTCTTAATCTCTGTCATGCACTTTATCAACGAAAATTAGACAAAAATCTTTTATAGATTGGACATTTTGGAGCATTTGATGAATTGTATTTTGTTGGTACATACTTTATTTCGAGTTGAAAAGTCATTGATGTTATTAAATTTGGCCGAAATATACATAAATCATTAGCATGATGTACTTCATTAAATCAAAAGAAAGTTTAATACATTAACATTCGTTAATATTTCGACGGTATTAGGCAAAATCATATTGTCTAAATAAAATAACACTAATGACCTTTTTCAAGCTGAAATAAAATTGATGTCAAAACAGAAGAATTTAGGAAATGTTTAAAACGTTGAATATATAGGGGGTTTTTGTCTCACTTTCATTGATAAAGCTCATGATAGGGATGAAGGGACAAATGGAGAGTTACAACTAAAAAGAAAAATTTATTGGAAATTGAAACAAGTTCGTATTAATATCGTCTAAACAACAAAAAAGAGCTTTTGAACAAAGTTAAGAAAAATTCAAGTTAACAAACCATTTTCAATTCTTTGATTATATAACTTGGTATGTTCGTCGTGTCTATTTTTGTTTAAATAAAAACCAGGCAAGAATCATCAGTAGAACAGGATTAACATGAATTTCTACTTTTTCAAAATATTTGTCAAACATTTGTTTAGTGTCATATTAATGAATATTCTTTGGAATTTTATAGTTTTAGTATTCTAAAGTCTCAAATGATTACTTGACGAATTTTTAATTACATGAATGACAATTACAAAAAAGTAAAAAAGAATTGATTATAATAAAATTATGTCATTTGAGGACAGTTTTGTTTCTAATCTTACTTTCGATCTATACCCAAAGATTTGAACATGATTGATATTCTCTATTTTATGAAATCTCAATGCTTGTTATTAGAAACATTTACATTGAATAGCAATTCATAAAACGTTTTTGGGCTTATTTTAAAATCAGTTTCGATCAAGTTGCAATCTTATAGCTTATTTATTATCTGATTGTATAATGTTGAGTATCTTCACCTTCATGCATGCTATTAGGCAAAATATTCATGAATTGGTTGATTAATCCATTTTCATCTGATATATATTACGGCTACCTCTCATTTGCGAACATAAAAAGTAAAGTTAAATAAATTAAAATTTTTAGGATTTCATTTGATTTAAAGTTGATAATTTATTAAATTTTTGTAAGACGATTAAAATTTAAAGTTTACTTTTAAAAATTTGATTAGTGAAAATGCATATAGAAAGTAAATTTGTTTAAAAGATCTTAAAGTAAAGTCGTATTTTGTTTTAATTAGGTTTGCTGCAATTTGTAGAGGACGTCATATTTTAACAATAGAAAGCTTTTCAACTCTAGACAGTTACTGCAATTTATAGAGGACGCAAGTTTTTGATAACAGAGAGTTTTGAGCTCGAGATATCTAGTGCAATTTGTGGAGAACATCAAGTATTGATTGAATGAAGATTTTCGTTTGGACTTAACTAAGAAGAATTTGAATGAAATGCAAAATTGGAATTGACTAGCTGATATCTTTTTCTTTTATTATTGATAAGCTAATATTCATAATGGACGAGCAAAAGTTATTGATTTGGACTTGGCTAAGATCGACTTTAATTAAAGACAATGTGAGTTTTTACAGAAGTTGTATCATAATTTTTTGTGGCAATTTGATATACATTCCGAATGAAATATGGGCAGACCGGGTTGCGTTCGTCAAGTGAAGACTTTCATCAACACTCATGTTTCAAAACTGTCTTTTGTCGAACATCATCTTTTGTATTTTTGAATTTGGTATATAAATGCCTTTGCACCTTAATTAGTTGCCTCCATTCGATGTTTGATTCCATTTTATAATAACAATTAGATGGTACGTTCAAATTCAAAAACAGTTCATGACATTCATAGCAACAATTATGTCTAGTGAACTCTATCAAATGCAGTTTGTTACCAAGAAAAAAGAAAAACACTAGTTTAGTGAACTCTACATATTACAGCTCATTCAATGCAAATAATGAAACCCAGTATTTAGCGAACTCTATAAATTACAGATAGTTGTAATACTGAAGATATCAGCTTTATTAAAATTGTTCTCAGTAAACGTCTAGTAATTTAACAACGACAATTTAAGATTTTCGACTTATTTCTCAAGAAACGTTTTTGTTAAAAAGTAAACTGTTTTAAAATTAATATAAGTAACTTTTTATGAATTTAGAAAGCGAAAATTTAAAACTTCAGATTGCTTTCAATTTGAATCGTTTCAATGGAAAGAAGTTCAAATTTCAATTTAAAAGTTTTTAAATTTTGATTTTATGTTCGCAAATGAGAAGACACGATATATTACACATTTGACATCACAGATATTGACAAAGCAAAAAAAAACATTAATTACAACAGCTTTTATTATGAAAAAAAACGCAAACGTGATCTTTTTCCATCTTCAATCTAACGATATTATTCATACTGCTGTCGATGGTTTGGTCAGTAAGAAGAAAAAAAAATATTGGTGATATTTTGATATGTAATGTGTATACATGTTGTTCAATGTGGCTCAGCGTACATTCGATAATTGTAGCAACTTGACAGTGTTCTTTGTCTGCATTTGCTTTTGATTACTTTCTCGATGTATACTGTCATTCTTAATATTATCATGAAATATATATGCAAATAATAATTGTTAGTGTGCATAGGTCTACATAGATTTGAACTAAACAACTCGCTTGAAAAGAAATATTGATCGATGTGTTTATTCCTTTTTCTTTCAATAAATGCTTTAATATAAAAATGACGAAGGATTGCATATGGAACATTATTTTATTGCCTATTTTGGCTAATAAAATCTGTCTTCATTGTTTTTAAGTAAAGTGTCTACCAAAAATCATTAAAAATTGTATTGTTTTCTATTACTAGTTCATAAAGAAAAAAATTGTATATTCGATTACATTAGCGAACACAAATAAAATTGTAGAATCATGTATTATAATTGATTCTTCATAAGTAGTAGCAATGAAAATGCATCAAACTGAGAAAACCAAACATTGAAAATTATATCACTGCTTTATGTTGAACGAAACTGGAGCTAGACATGAGTGGATTTGCCTATATCTGGCAGCGAAGGCATTCTCATAGTGAATTTTGATGTGGTGAACACTTAGCAACGATATCTGCTTTCGTATTTCATTGAAAAGGGTTTGTGAGCAACTATTCATTTAATATTGGTAACTATCAGTCGGCTTCTTTTCACAGGGGGTCTGTTTCTTCTAACTAATCAACATGTTGTTTTATAAAATTTACAAAACAGCATATTGAGAATTAATCCTTGCATAGAATTATAACCGATGTGCTTTCTCGCATAAGAAGGAACACACTAATGAAAAATATTCTGACGTGTTCTTCATAAAACACGTTTCATAGCGTCGATGTATTGGTCAGCAAAAGATAGATGACATTTATATTACCATCGACCATTCAAAATAATTTCAGCGCACATGGATTACTTAAAATCTACACACAACTCAGGCATGAGCACAAACACTTGTTTATGGAGAAGAATATCAGGAAATCATGACACATCTTAAGGCACACATGTGTGCAAATACATGACAAAAATGTTTGCCTATGGAATAATTTCGCATGCTTTCTTACTTAAATATCGGATGTTCAAAGGAATGGATGTCATTTGTAGAAAAAGCAGATGCAAGAAAATATGCAAGAGGATCGGTCGACACCGTCGATACTTCCGACAAACACCAACAAGAAGTTAGTATCAGTGAATAGTTCATTATATATGTGATTGCCTCATTTCATGTTTAGACGTTTTTTCTTAATCATCCTTGCGATTATTATTGGGGTATGCATTGTAACAACAGCCATTGTCGTACCTATAATTTTGACTAGAAGGAACACTACAACTGGTATGTTGTTTTTGAAAGAACAAAAATACATAATAATGTTCTCATCGAACGAGGGAATCACAACAGCTCAGCATCGTTTCAACATAAAACAATGCTAAGATGCCGAAAGATGTCGAAAAGATGCAGAGGCACTAGAAAGTGCTAATTTAGATGCTCCGATGCTGAAAGCTGTTGAAGAAACTCACACAAGCAATGGCCATACACCCTTATAAATGAGAATACTGTACTAGCTGCCTTTGCTGCTGTTGTCTTTTATTTGTTTCTGAATGATCATTCTAACGACGACAAGTTATTATTATTTTGAAAGACTCCATGAAAAAAGCGAGTACTCGACCGGAGAACCATAATATGATCAATTTTTGGAATTTTAATCTCGATATATTCATCCGATAATTAGCATTAACAGAGGCCTGCTCGAATACGACTACAAATTGTCGTACAGAAAAAACATAACCCACACAAAACGTAGAATTTTCAAAAATTTGTACTGGCATGTAGTCACTTCTAGTCCCTTGTAGTGCCTTGTACTGAGGGAACAAACCACGAATTTGTAGAATTTGTAGTGTCATGTAGCCCCTTATAGTCCCTTCTAATGTCATCTACTCCCAGGACGAAGAATCCGGCAGTCGGATCCGATCGGATTCCATGTATATTCCGACAACTTCCGACGGGGAATCCGACAACTTCCGACGGGGAATCCGACAGCTTCCGATAGGATCCTATCGGAAGTTGTCGGAATCCTTGTTACAGTAATCCGATTGGAAGTTGTCGGATGTCGGATCCGACGATTTCCGACGGTCGGATCCGATTGTTGGAAAATGTCGGATACAGTTAGAATCCGATGGAATCGTCTTGAATTCACATTTAAATAAAAATTTAATTTAATAAAAACTAAATTTATTAAAAATAAAATAAATAAAAATACAATAAAATAAAATAAAAATACAACAAAATAAAACAATAAAAATTAAATTAAATTAAATTAAAATAAAACAAATAAAAATTAAATTAGATAAGCTAAAATAAAATAAAAATAAAATAAACATAAAATAGAATAAAATAATAATAAAATAAGTAAAAATACAATAAAATTAAATAAATAAGAATATAATAAAATAAAATAACAACACAGTAAAATAAAACAATAAAAATAAAATAAATAAAAATAAAATTAGATAACATAAAAATAAAATAAATAAAAATAAAATTAGATAACATAAAAATAAATTAAATAAAAATAAAATTAGATAAAAAAATAAAATAAAACAAAAACAAAATAAAATAAAATGATAAAATTCGTACTCACTGTGGATTTACTTCGTGCTTAATAAAATCTAAAACAAAAAAAAGGTCCTTTTATACTTTAGTGCCCCAAGGCATCTGATATGCACCTAGATAAAAATAAAATAAAGTAAAACAAATAAAATAACATTATATACAATAAAATAAAAACAGAATGAAATAAATAAAATAAAAATAAAATAACTTAAATAAAAATTAAAATAAAATAAAATAAATAAAACAAAAATTAAATTAAATTAAATAAAAATTAAAATAAAATAAAATAAATAAAATAAAGGATCTTATGGATATTTTCCTACCATCGAATTTCGTCGGATCCGACAAGTTCCCATTGCCGGATGTCATCGGATCCTATTGTCGGAATCCGACGTCGGAAATTGTCGGAAAGTAATGGATAACGATGGTTTCCAACAGTCGGAATCCGATCGGATTCCGACTGTCGGAAACTGTCGGATAGTTTCGGATCCGACAGGGTGATTTCGACCTGGGCTCTCTTGTAGACGAGAAAAAATAGAATTTATAGAATTTCTATTGCCATGTAGTCTATCATAATGTCTTGCAGTGCCTTCTAGTAGCGGAAAAAACCAAGAATTTGCAGAATCTGTATTGGCATGTAGTCTCTTGTTGTTCCTTCTAGTGTCATTCACTGCCTTGTACTGGGGGAAAAAACTAGAATTTCTACAATCTGTATTGTCGTGTAGTCCCTTGTCGTGCTTTTTAGTGCCTTGTAGTGGGTGAAAAAACCTGCAAATTGTTAAATTTGCCTTTGTCGTGTAGTCCCTTGTAGTGGAGAAAAACCCAAGAATTTCCAGAATTTTTATTGTCATCTAATCTCTTGTAGTCGGAAAAAAAATCTAGAATTTGTAGAATCTGCATTGTCATGTAGTCTCTTGTCGTGCTTTCTAGTGCCTTGTAGTGGGTGAAAAAACCTGCAAATTGTTGAATTTGCCTTTGTATGTAGTCCCTTGTAGTCTCTTCTGGTGCCATGCACTGCGCTGTACGGGTGGGAGGTGGATGGGTGGGTGGAAACACAGAATTTGTAGAATCTGTATTGTAATGTAGTCAGTTGTCGTGGCTTCTAGTGCCTTGTACTGGGTGAAAACACCTGCAATTTGTAGAATTTGCTTTTTCATGTGGTCCCTTGTAGTACCCATCTACTGCTTTGTAGTGGGTGAAGGAACCTGCGATTTGCAGAACTTCTATTGTCATGTAGTCCGTGGTGATCCCTTGTAGTGCCATTTACTGACTTGTACTGGGGGAAAAAATACAATTTGTAGAATCTGTATTGTCATGTAGTCCCCTATATTTCCTTGTACCGCCTTGTAGCGGGCGAGAAAGCGAAGAGTTTAGAGAATTTGTAGTGTCATGTGATCGCTTGCAGCCTCTTGTATTACTGTGTGGTGGGGGAGAAATCTGCAATTTGTAGAATTTGCATTGTCATGTAGTGCGTCGTAGTGTCTTGTGGTTGGGAAAAAACTGGAATCAGCAGTAGTTCTATTGTTAGGGACTATATGGCAATACAAATTCTGTAAATTGTAGGTTTTGTGCCCGACTACTATGCAGAAATGGGCCAGTGAGTAGTGTTTGGTGTTGTCATTAATATACTGAAAAAGTTTTGAAGTTTGGTCAAGTCAAAATATTATAATATATTGTCATCGAGCCGTTACTTATCTGAAGAAAATGTAGGTATATCGTTTGCTTTGTTCCTGTTTTTGTGGGCAATTTTCTTGTAGAGAAGAATTAGACGCATGAGTCAGAAAATGTGTGCATTTTTTGGTTTTACTTGAAACTTAATTTGAAGGGCCAATTCACAAGTTAAGTCAAGCCAACTAGAATTTAGTATTCAAGTTAAAAATGACTTGAATTGCCCATCTCAGTTATAAGGCACTACAAGGGGCTCCATCAGAATACAGATTCTCCAAATTCTTGCGTTTTTTGTCCCATTATAAGGCACTGCAAGGGACTAGAAACGACTACATGAGAATACAAATTCTGCAAATTCTAGATTTTTCCTCCCCACTACAACACACTGCAAAGCATTACAAGAGACTACAAGGCAATTCATGACACTACAAATTGTACTTGTTTTCGAACTTCTCTGTCTCATGCATCTAATGCATAATTTTTGACACTTCAACGGTGATCATTCAAGAATTGAAATGGTGTTTCGCCATTTCAGGCGATTACGAAACGATATGGCGGTGTTAGATTTTATCGAGAAGTCACAATATTAAAGAAGGATCCTTGCGCTTTAAAGTTCTCTCAAATTCTTGAATGATTGGTGTTGAAGTATCAGAAACTATGCATCAGATGCACCCAGATCATATTTTAAGTCTTAATTTTTAAAATGTGATTGAAATGATCTCAGAGGAAATACATTATAAGAAATATGCAACAGAGTGTATTTGGGGTAAGAGAAGATTCAAACAAAACAATTACGACAGATGTTTGCAAATTTAAAGGAAATTTGTAGATCCTGAACGAGAAGAAGGTCTAATCACCTCGTATCAATAGCATAAATGATGTGGCAAATATTTAAGGTTCGGACGCTTTCCTAGTTGATGATTATCGTATTTATACTTAGGTTTTCGACTTCGGCATACTTCAGTAATGTGTCGAAAATCATAAGATAGCAACGATAAGAATATAGCGGTACATGATAAAAATTTCATCAAAAGGCCTAATTATTGGCTTAAGCTTCCTGCATTTCTTTCATCTATAAGAGAAATCGTAAATTTCTTGAAAAAAAATTCCTTCTAATTTTTGCGTTTGATATGTCGAAGTGACATTTTCATAAAGGCTAGCAGAGTTTTCTAGCTACGCGATGGTTGTTCGACAGAGGCAAAAGGGTTTATTCTCATAGATTGGCATGAGCTACATTGAAAAAGAAGTTGCATCGATCATATTTGGGTTAAATTCCCCTAAAGTATGGTCAAGTTGTGTACGCAACCAGCATTCGGTGAGATACAGAAACAACGAAAAAATAAGACATATCGATCAAGATCTCCGGTTGCATGCGCCAAATTCTTTCTTGAGCTCATTGTCTTTCTAATTGTCTAAAATTAAATTCAAATGGGCCAGAAAATAACATGTATTTTATTCAGAAGTCTTCAACCTATCGCTATGTTGATCCTATTTTAAAATATTACCAATAATTATTTTGCACAAAATGTCAGATTAGTTCTGTAGTAGGAGTCAATATATCACTGGATTGTATTAGCTCAGACCACAAAATGTCGGCTCCTTCGTTGCTATGCATAATCGAAAGGACATCACACGTAATGTAACGATTTTTTCACAAAATAGTTTTGAGCAGTATCGTTTGCTCACACCAAAACTGCCCTTCCTAGATTCTGTCGGAACTGATAGTTTGGGCAACTCATCATGCATCAAAGTTCATTGCATTTTGGTAGTCCATGACACTCGAAAGTGATTGCAATGAAAGAACCTGTATGAAGAGATCGCATAGCTTTGTGAACGCCTGTAAATCTATCAGAAAGTTCAAATGATTTTGGTGTATATTATTTTTCCGATTGAGGAGAAAATTGTAAAAGATCTTGATAATTTCGGATTTCCTTAGCACGGCAAATATAATCATGAATCAAATATTAAAACTTCAAAATATACTAAGGCTTTCTCACCAATTATTATGTTGCTAACTGATATACCTATTAAAGTTTCTTTTTCTTCTTTGCGTAATAGCATCAATTACAACAACAACAACGTTGACTACAACCACGATCACAACAACGGCAACCCCTTCATGTAAGTTTTTTCTAATTTCATATTAAGTGCTGACAAAAATTAGAGAATTGTCTCATTGTGTCGAGTTGATTGGTGGTTCTAGATCAATTTACAATCTAGAATAGACAAAAAGCCTGCAATCACATGCACTCGAGCACTCTGTACACTAGTGATGAAACCAAGATTTTAGGCTTGGTGGGAGGGAGAAGGAGCTGGTTAGTCTCAATATTTTTTGACCTGTGCAGGTTGCGCTCTTTCTTGTATTTCCCAACATTTTGAAAGGCAAAGCAATTGATGATGTCCTCACATATAGAATCCAAAGGAGAAAATGCGAAAATTCCGTACTTCAGAGTACTCCAAGAGTGTGTCAATCTCATTCTCTAGAACTCTTTAGCTATTTGAAACTCTGCTATCAATGTATGTTACGTACATATTATCATGAGTTCATTTCATATAATTTTATCTGGCAATAAAGTCAATATACCTGATCGTACTTCAGAATTTGAGTATCAGTGAAGTACAATCAAGTATTTGGACTTTATTGTCAGACAAACTTATATAAAATGAACTCAAACTAATTAATATACTTATGACACACGTTGATAATAGACTTGAAATAGCTAAAAAGTCCTAGAGAATATTTTGGGTGCACTTCTGGACTATGTTGACGTACGGTAGAAGTACGGCATCATTGCTTTTTCTCTCGAATTAATAACATGAACATAAATACATTAAAAAATAAATACTTTCAATCGGGTATTCAAATTTTTCGATAGAAAGCAATATTCAGACTTTTTGCTCCCATGCTCTGACGTATCCTCGAGAACTTTTGTTTTCAAACTTTTTCACCCTGATGCCTCATTCTTCGGAAAGTTGTGCACAATGATATTCAAAGACTTTTTCGTTGTTCGTGGACTTCAGTGGAGAACTAGTTTTGCAAATTTCATAACTGCGACATCTAGTGGTAAAATTTTTCTTACATCAAATGGCAAAGTTAAGCATTCTTTAAAAAGCAGGTTCGAACATCGTTCACATTGCTTTTGGTTTTTCTAGCATGGTTTTTCTAAAACACGAATTGTTTTAACAAAGAGGAGTCGAGTCTAACAAATTCCGTCAAATTTTCATTCGACCCATCTCATTCGATAGAGAAATGAAAAACGAAGAGATTGTGGCATGTCTAGGCATGCACCAGTCCGACCGAGTACTTCCCAGCGCTATTGGATATCCATTAAACTGATCTAGAACTGATTCGATAATCAGTATTTCTGTTTTTGATCAAAGGTTTTTGGGGTAGGGGAATCCGAATCTGGAATCATAAATTCAAAATTTTGATTTCGAATTTTTACATTAAAAGTAGGTTTTTCACTAAAATAAGAAGTTTTTATAAAGTTTGACCAAAGGTAACCGGTTCTGAGGAATCCAAATCTGTAATCAGTTTTTTGAAAATTGAGGTCGACTTTTTTCATCATGGAAACGATTCTTTACGAAAATAATGATATTTCATAAAGTTTGATCATAGGTAATCGAGGTCAAGGAATCCGAATCTGAAATCCAAAATTTTAAAATTTTGAGTTTCATCTTTTTCACTAGAAAAAAGATCTTTTAGGAAAAGGCTACAGTTTTTGCAAACAAGTCAAACTTAAAATTTTCAAAAAACTGATTACAGATTCAGCTTCCTTGCCACCCGATCACCTTTGGTTAAACTTTATAAAGACTTCTTATTTTCCTGAAAAACCTATTTTTTAGTGTAAAAATTTGAAATCAAAATTTTGAATTTCTGATTTCATACTCGGATTCCTCTACCCGGAAAACCTTTGGTCAAAAACAGAAATACTGATTATCGAATCAGTTCTAGGTCAGTTTACTGGATTTTTCAGTAGAGCTGAGTAGTACTCAGTCGGACTGGTGCAAGCATAGTCGTCGTCGGACCTAGCTAGGCCGAGCCCGAGTGGCTCGTACATGCCTAGGCACTACTCTAAAAGATTATTGTTCGTGAGTCGAGATATGATTATTTTTCAATATCTTAAGTATAATAGATTCAAAATCGATCAACTTTTTATTTTTACGACAAACTGCGCGACTATTTTAACTCACAATTTTCTTTATAGCTTTCTCTGCACGCTGAATTAATTTTCATTTCAGTATTCTGTTGAACAATTGTCGATTATTGATAGTTTTTAGAGGATACTAGAAGTACGGAATAAAATGACATATATTTTATTTTTATTTTCGGTTAATGCTTGATTTTCAAAATGCCATCTGGAAGAGCGTGAAAACTAACAGATGTCCCACAAAGAATGGACCTCTCATAATTTTACCGAGCACTTTGTAAGATTTCATTGCACTAACTCATGATTTATATCAAAATGTATTCCAATTAATTATCTATAAATCTGTATAAACAATTTAATTTGTTAAAAAATTGTTACAAACTTGGAAACAAAACTAGTCATTCATATTTTATAAATAGTTCTCAGCCGTCATCAGTTGATGGCCTTAAGTATTTGTTGTTTCAGTGTGAATAATTTAATACATATGTGAGCATCGAGGGTAATCGACATTGGTAGAATTATTCATTGCTGATATCAAATTAATGTCATTAATTGTGACGTCTCTTTCAGAAATTTCTTTGAAACTCAGGCTCATATTATACTAAAATATTACTACAAAGATTATGTTCATTATGAATGTTTTATATCACTCTATCGCTAAAGAAACATAGAATCTTTGTAGTTTTATATTGGTGTGATATTGGCTACACTTGCAAAGAAAGATCTGAAAGTGGGTTCTCAATTAATGGTTTTAGTTTGATATGAGCAATGTATAATTTTATCCATTTCGTTTACCTTATATGTAACATGTCTTAGATGTTCCATATTGAAACAACAAATAATTTCGACCATTAATTGATGACGCCTGAAAGCTGTTTATAAAATATGAATGATTCATTTTGTTTCGAAATTTGTAACAATTTTTTAACAAAGTATTGTTTTACAAAATATTTTAATTTACTATGTGTCAAACTTCCACAAATCATCGTTTGTAATAACTTTAATTTTTAAATGGTTTAAACAGATTTATAGAGAATCAGTTGGGAAACATTTTGATATAAATCATAGGTCACTGTAATGAATTCTTACCAACTGATCAGCACAATTATCAAAGATCAATTCTTTATGCGATAGCAACTAATTCGTACAAAGTATCTTTTTTGTTTTAACTATTTTATAGTCGGAAGTAAAGCTACCAAGTTCTTATAGACATTTTAACTTGTGATAATTTTCTACAACATTTATTGGATTCTCTCCTTTACATAAGTCAGATTGTGTTTGAAATTTTTTCAAATGATAAGAGTTTGTAGAGAATACTTTTCTGTATAAAATAGTAATGTTTTAAATCGAGATCATATCTGTTCTCCTGAACATGATACAGTTATTGTATGAATGAGTCAGAAACAAAAGTTGATTGATACCAATAGAAACGAATCAGATTCGTATTTTCCGAAATATTCATCCAATCTGTTCACATGCTGTCCCTTTTTCAACAGCAAGAAATATCACACGCAACGACATATAGTCTTCGATTGACGAGCTACTTTTCTGAGAAGTTGGCTCTACTCTCTTCATATTAGTATCCACACAACTTTCGTTTCTGATTGATTCATAAAATAATGGTGACATGTTCAGGAGAAAAGATATGATCTTGATTTGAAACATAACCAGTTTATACAGAAAAACATTTTCTACACAGTCGTAGTATTCGAAAAAAAATTTAGATACAACCTAACTTATGTAAAAGAGAGAATACAATAAATTTTGCAGAAGATTAACACAGTCGAAAAGGTGGTTATTTAATTGTATGCTCAATAATCATTGAGGGGAAGGGTAGTTTGGCTCCAATAATTGTGCACATTCATATACTATATGCTAATGGCTACAATATGGATGAGACCGAGCCATGATGACTGATGTTGTTGTCGAGATTTGAACCCACAAAAAAAACTCACTCTGCTTATTGATCAATTGTGAAACCCATTGTGCTTTTAAGTACATTGAAAAAAAACACATATCTCGATTCTAGAGCAAAAATAAGGAACAAGTGATAATACAAGCTCCTCATTTTTTACTTTCTCTATCGAGCGAGAACATCCCACAAAAAAAAGCAACAATATTTTTGGGACTAGCTCAATGTTTGGCAATTTCTAATCACTTCACAATCCATTGTTGTGGTTTTTTTTCTCAAAATTTAGACTCGATGAAAAATTTAGATTGTAAATTAGATTAGTTTACTATCTTCAAAAACTCTATGAGCTCCATTGCTCTACAGAAACTGATGATCGACATCCAAGATAGAGGTCAGGCACTTAAATGGTACTGTCATTTCATTTTGGAAGCAGAAACTTGTTGAAATTCTTGAATTAGCCCACTACTGACGAAGAGCCCTTTTTCACTGTTGCAGTAGCTTGAGCATAGTGGCAAAACACGCTGAAATGGCAGTAAGTGGTGATTTTTCTCAACTCTCACTGTTTTAACGAGTGTTTTGCTATGCTACAACTGACGAAGGCATTTCGCACGAGATAGATTTGTTTTACTTAATTTCTGATAAGATAATTTTCAATTTGAAAATCAATGTCTTAAGATCACTGTTAGCTTGAAAATCGAAACTTTTTCTATATACGGTCAAAGAGTTTCATACGAATGCGTTCTTTTGGATATGAGGATGTGCATCGATTCTGCTAATTCCATATCTGCTCAAGATCTCTGTAGTTGTACGGGTATAATTACTTTCACAGTTTATTCCTTCGATTAAAAAAAAATGAATCAATATTGCATGAAATTTGAGCAGGATTATGAAGTAACATATCGATCAATCTTTTTTTCATAAGAATCATGCATAGATCCTACGCGCAAATTACATGACTCACGCATTGATACTTCTTTCCAGGTTGGTTCTATACAGGCAACATGAGTACTGCACGATCTAGTCATACTTCATCCATATTAACGAATGGAGCGGTTTTAGTTAATGGTGGGTATGCGGATGGCTATTTAGATATTGTTACAGAACTCTATGATCCATCCACAGGAGCTTGGACGATCACTGGCAACATGATTAGTCCGCGAATGTATCACACGGCTTCTGTATTAACAAATGGGAAAGTGCTAGTTGCTGGCGGAATATATCCTTGGGAACCCATAGCAAGTGCAGAATTGTACGATCCATCAACAGGATCATGGACAAATGCTGAAAACATGAATACAACACGATCGTCGCACACTGCATCCACATTAGCAAATGGGACCGTACTAATTGCTGGAGGGGCAAATGGAGATTATCTTGTAACGAGTGAATTATACGATCCATCAACAGGATTGTGGGCAAACACCGGCAGCATGGGTGATGCACGAGTTAGTCACACTGCATCCGTACTAACAAATGGAAAAGTGTTAGTTGCTGGTGGATCTGATGGTGGTTCACTTTCTAGTGCAGAATTATACGATCCATTAACAGGGCTATGGACAAAGACTGGCAGCATGAAGGATGCACGAGTTAGTCACACTGCATCTGTATTAACAAATGGAAAAGTGTTAGTTGCTGGTGGATTAGGTGATGGTTCACTTTCTAGTGCAGAATTATACGATCCATTAACAGAATTATGGACAAACACCGGCAGCATGAATGATGCACGAGAATATCACACTGCGTCTGTGTTAACAAATGGAAAAGTGTTAGTGGTTGGTGAAGTTAATGAAGGCGATAATGGTATGCGTTTTAGTGCAGAATTATACAATCCACTAACAGGGTTATGGATAAAAATCAGAAGTATGAATGTTCCAAGACTCTTTCACACTGCATCTGTGTTAACAAATGGAAATGTTTTAGTGGTTGGTGGAATCCATGGCTTATTTTCTTGGAATAGTGCGGAACTCTATGATCCATCAATAGAAGGTTGTACAAATGCTAGCAACAAAAATACTAAACACATGAAGAATATGGCATCGATATTAAAAAATGATAATGTTTTATTTCCTGGCGATCGAAATTATTTTGATTTGAATAATACATAACTATTTTCATGAACATTGTTACATTGGGGTGTGGGTGTGGGTGCGGGTGTGGGTGTGGGTGTGGGTGTGGGTGTGGGTGTGGGTGTGGGTGTGGGTGTGGGTGTGGGTGTGGGTGTGGGTGTGGGATCTATGCATGATTCT
>CAJNSZ010000270.1:0-25055 GCA_905329745.1 Rotaria sp. Silwood2 | reverse complement strand
CTTTGTTGATATGATCGAGTAATACACATGGCTTTGAATTGAATGATATATTTGAATCGAAATCTCGTTATCATCATTCATTCGTCAAAAGACCTTTGCTGATATGATCGAGCGGTGCACATCTCTTGGAATTGAGTGATATATTTGAATGAAACTATCGTTATTACCATTCGTTTGTCAAAAGACCTTTGTTGATGTGATCAAGTGACACACATCGCTTTGAAGTGAACGATATACTTGAATGACACGCTGTTTAGAACAATTCAGTTATCAAAAGACCTTTGCTTACCTGATCGATTAACATACTTTGCTTTGAAGTGAGCGACATACTTGAATACAATCCTACTTAGAATCGTCCATTTACTGTTTCAACTTTGACCATCTAATTTTGTATGAGCTTTTTCTCTAAAGTAAAAGCCATATTTGTACAAAGTCTTTGTTGGAAGTAATTATTTAGCACGTACATTACCATATATTAGTGAACTGAGATACCGCATCTCGAAGGGAATGATGTACCTGTATGATATCCTACTGAGAATGATCCATTTATTAAGAGACCTTTGCTGATGCGATCAAGTAACATACTTCACTTTGAGTTGAGCAAAATACTTGAAAGGAAAATTAATTAGAACGATTCACTCGTTAAGAGATATTTGTTGATGTGATCGAGTGACAGATTTTACCTCGAAGTAAGTGGTATATTTGACAAGAATTATTATCCGACTGATACCTTGTCCATGTATCTTTCACTGCTGTGTGTAATCTTTAGTAATTTAGTTAACAATGACATATCTGGATGAGTTCGTTGTTCATGCTAATCATGAGACAGGTATTTCGATAATCTAAACTGAGTATGCAATTTGTTTTTTTTTCTGACCATATTTTTGAATGAAACTTTCGTTATAATGGCTCATTTGACAAGAGATCTCTGATGATGTAATAGACTGACATACTTTACTTCGAATTGAGCGATATACTTGAATTAAATCGTGGTTATAACCATGCATTTTCTAAGGGGTCTTTGCTAATGTGACTGAGTGACAGAATTCGCTTCGAATTGAGTAATATACTTGAATAAAATCCTTGTTATAATGATTCATTTATCAAAAGATCTTTGATAATATGATCGAGTCATAGACATCGCTTTGAATTAAGTGATATACTTGGATGCCACTCTGGTAATAACAATCCATTTGTCAAGAGACCTCTGCTGATGTAATCGACTGAAACACTTCACTTCAAATTGAGCAATATACATGAATAGAGCTCTCGTTATAGCGATTCATTTGTCAATAGATCTTTATCGACATGATCGGGTGACGTGCATCGCTTCGAACTGAGCGATATACTTAAATGAAAGTCTCCTTATGACAATTTCTTTACCAAAAGATCTTTTCCGACGTGATCGATTGACATATGTTGCTTCAAAGTGAACGATATATTGGAATGAAGTCATGGTTATAATCATTCATTTGTCAAGAAATAGTTGTTGATGTGATAGAGTACCTCACTTCGCTTCCAGTTGAGCATTATACTTGAATGAAACGCTAATTAGAACGATTCATTTGTCTTGAAATTTCTATTGACACGATAAGCTGATGGCATTTGCTGAAAAAGCGAATGATATATCCGAAGAGAGGAATTGTTAATATTAATCACGTATCTTGTCGTATTGCATCATCTTACCTAACTTCAGAAGTCAATCTGAAATGAATAACATAGTTGAGTAGACCCATGCTAAAAATGATTTATATCTCTTGCGTACTCTGATATATAGTATGCTTTTATGTACTATTTTAAAATGAGTTAAGTGCTTGAATAATATCCTATTTGGCGTTGTATACTTGAGATGTAGTGTTTGAGTATCGAAAACTATAGCATTTTTCAAACAAGGTGCAAGGATAGTCGAATGGATTCATACTCAGAATGATTTGCTATCCATTTCATGATCATTCATGTGATTTAGTATCACACTTCATTTCAAACTGAGTAATGTATTTGATCAGTACACTCGAAAGAGTACAGGTGCAGCTATTTCATTTCTATGTGCTTCTTAGTGTTCCACTAGGTGTGTGTTTTCGAGAACAATCAGTGACCTATTTGAATTTGATCACTGTATTGCTTATTCATTATTTCAAACATTATTTTTCATATAAACCAAGGTAACTCTTGTTTCCATTACGAAATTAATCTGAACAGAATCTTACTCCAGATAATTCATCAACCATCCAATCTTTAATCACAAGTTTCACTACCATTGGCTGTTTGATAATGACATTAATGAACCCGAGCTTAGTTAGGATAATTCGTATGCCATGCGCTGTTTGATTACGTCTTTTGATATTAACGACCGCATCAAAATAAAATAAATGAATGCAATCTTGGTTAGAATAATTCATCTGTCATGTGTTGTTCAAGAACATGTTCTGATGTTAGTAATCATATCGGAATAAAATAAATGAACTCAAGCTTTATTATAGTAATTCATCTGACATATGCTGTTGAATATCATGTTCTGCTGTCACTGGTTACTTCAGAATAAGATAATTGAACAATGCATTTGTTAAAAAAATTCATGTGGCATGCGTTGTTCAATCTTGTTCTCTACGGTTATGAATTACTAGAAAGTAAAATAATTGAACACGACCGTCTTTAGCATAGTGCATATGCAATGTGTCGGTTAATGTTGTGTTTTACTATCATCGATTTCTAGTGAGTAAAATAATCGAACACAACCTTCCTTAGAATGATTCAATTGTAGTGTGATCTTTGAACACAGTATTTGTAGATAATTTTTAGCTTAGATATGCATGAAAATGAATAGATCGATTGTTATTGATATGTGTATTTTGGGTAGACTTTCATTGTGAGACGTGTCGCCATATTTTGGATGTAATGATAAATATATATATGAACAGAAAGTTATCAGTTGAAATGATTCTTTAGTAGAATTATATATGAAGGCATGAACCAAAGATGTACTACACTTCGAAATATTCGGTATATTTGAACAAAGCTATAATTATAACGATTCATCGACTTTGTGATCGAGAACTATCTGAAGGACTTTCACATTGCATTCTCGATCAGTTGCATAGTTGAAGAGAAAGTCGTAGTTGAAACTAGTCACTAGTGATATCTTCATTATACGATGGATACATAATGCACTAAGCTTTTTTCTAAGGAACATTTTTGAATAGATATTTTCTCAAAAGTGTTCGCCTGGTATGTGAGATGTTCCATTTCAGTGACACACACAACCATTGCTTGTAAGTAATTGATATACTTGAATACAATTATTATCAGGTTTATTCATTTTTGCGAGCACTTGTTTCTTCATAATAACAACAAAAGTTTTGCCTCACGGTTGATGATATATATGAAAGGATGGATTGTTGTTGTTGTTCATTTATCATCTAATTAGTAATTGTATTACAAAGTATAGTTTTAATTCGAAGTGCTGGTTATGAGTTGAACAGGATAGTTGTTAAAAACATTCAGTTCCTGGATGATGTTCGACCTCATAATTCTTTCAATAGTTTACTTGGAAGTAAGAGCTAAATTTGAACGCAAATGTTGCTGTGGCTATTCATACAATATGTGATCAATGATGTGGTCTTGTGTTATAGTTAGTTTATTGAGTTAACAACGAACGTAAACACATTTTAAGTAGACAATATACTGTTAAAAACTGTCCGAGACATTGTTCAAGTGACTTCGAAGATTGCATGCTTTTGTTTTACGTCTTCTTATTTTCTTATCGAACTTTTTGTCTTCATGAACCTTCGATATCATATGAATGTAAACTAATCTCGAGGAGCGTTTGTGCCATTTATACTAGTGAAAAGGCTTTTCAGCATTTGAAAATCTTATCGCACACAAACTCTAATTGAGCTTAGATTACTTTCATATAATGTTAAATATATACAAGCTGAAATTTTAATCCCGGACAAAGATTTTACATAAGATTACTAATCCGTGATGAAGATTTCATTAGTAGCTAGTTTCCTAATTCTTAATTGCTTAGTTTAACCTTTTCTCTTTATATTTGGTCGCAACAAATACACACGCTTTTCACTTTTTAAGATTCTTTTTTTTTTTTTTTTTACATTTAATCATCATTTATACTGGTTTTAACTTTCTTAATAAATATTTCATATGAAAATACTGCAAAGTTATGGAAATTTATTGAGATGATTGTTTTCCATGCTATTAAAAAGGTGAAACACTGCAAAACTTTGACCTAATGCGTCTCATCAATCATATTAAGAGCGGTAGCACGGCATCTTATACTTACGAAAATGAGATTTTGTGTTTGGTTTTTTTCTAATCATGATTAACAGGACGCGACAAAAGATATCCGACATCTATTTTTCTTTTCAAATATCGTAGCAAAAAGAAAATAAATAACTCTAAACTTTTGGTTACAATACACAACACTTGATTTACGTAGGATGCTTTAGGTCTGAACTCGAGTATTTCTTGAATGGATTCGATGTCAAAGTCTTTCCAATCTAGCTCAATTAGTTTTNATCTCATTTTCTTTCGATCACCATTCTTTTTGTATGCATTTATAAGAATATGCGAGAAAACTCGATGAATGATGAGAAAAAAACAACAGAAAAGAAGAACAGAGAGAAAAATAATCTAGAAATGGACGAAAATATTACGTATTACCAAAGTTAAATTTGGTGCGATGATAGTTTTGCTCGAAATTTGATCAGTTTAATGCTAGTTAGATAGGGATCAAATAGTATAGAAAAATAGAGCTTCGTTTTCTCTATCGTTCTGTAAAAAAAGAATTTTTTTTTGATCGTCTTAAAAGAGAATAAGGTATCTCCGACATTACTTTTGGCTAACCCTAAGTATGATATGCTAGATCATGTGCTGAACCTTCGATGGTGTCGAAAGTTTGTTTGTGGATTCGTACATCTTCTATCAAACCTTCGCTAGGTTCGTAAATCGCGGACGTTTTTGTGACATGATGACAAAAACTTTCTGGGCATTGTTATGTAACCAAAGGTCCCGTTTTTTTATCCGAATAATAATCTTAAGTTTTGCAGCCAATAGAAAAGTCGCATTATGTAAACTGAGCTTTTTGTCATGATATTATTTATAGATCTCGAACAGTTCGGCTTTAATTCTGATCTATTGAACTGTTCGAACAAATCAGTTCTGAGAACTGATCCGCCAATTTTCGAACACTATATAGGAATGCTCTCCATCACTTGACCACAGTTCTTCCTACTGAGGAGTCTACTGAATCGGAAGATTCTGTCTTGAGGCGTATGAGCTTCAAATTTTCCTCAATACATCCCTATTTCCAGGTAGATTTTTTTTCCATTATTGCAAAGACAAAACATGGTATTCTTCGTTGCATATCATAGAGAACCATTCGTAATCCCTGGGCCGACCAAGACAGTACTATCCTTTGAATTGGCAATTGTGAGAAAACCGCTTACTGAGATCTGATTCATTAAACGCGTTGGGTCTTCTTTCACATGCCCCCAACAATAGTATGTCTCCTCCATAAAATGACAGAAAAAAACCATCCCGGAAAAATAGTGGTTTCCTCACGAAAATCTGAAGTTCACACACCTCGACAAACTATCTTAGAATTCCGATTACTCGAAGTCCAGAACTCTGATAAAGTTAAAAGGACGATCCCTAGATAATCTTCAAAAAGTGAAAAGGCACATCTTGAGCCCATCTTCAAGAAGCTATAAGGACTACCCTTCCATAGCTCTCAAGAGTTATAAGAATCAACCTAATTAGTTCCAAATAGTTATCTGGACTACTCTCAGATAGACCCCAAAGCGTGATAAGGACGATCTCCTTATAGTCGCCAAAGAGTTATATAGACTATACTATGATAATACCCAAAAAGTTACTAATGGTTCTCCTAGATAATCTTTAAAAAGTTACTAAGGGCACTTCCAGATAGCTCTTAAAAAGTTACAAATAGTAGCTTCAGATAAGTCTCGAAACGTTGTTAGTAGTGCCTAGATAAACGTCTTAAAAGATTATAGATATCACACTTAGGGATGTGTTAAAAAGTTACTGAACCTTTATGTTCTCTACTCACTCACCATTTTGTTTTACAGATAACTATATATATGGGCATGGCCAGTCATGTGATACCCCATTCGTTTTACTACAATTATTTAGTAGAAAAGCGTGAAATTTTTACCATATATAGTACATATATAGTGCTAACGATTTGTCATTATCCTATATGTATATGACATTAGAAAAGAAGGTTTTAGAAATATATAATCACTGTCGGAACGTACTTTACAGTATGTTTGTTTACATCTTTCTCTAGGCGTGTACTTCTTGTACAACAATATTTCCTTCGTTCTGTTGTCAGTTCATTATAGTCATACTATTTTCGTCGTGAGTGTGATCTTTTCGCACGTTTCTCCATTCTTTATCTCTTCTAAATACACTTTCACTTGATAAAAAACAACGCCTATTCTCGTATTATGTTCTCTCCACAAATTGAATGGAACTGCTCTCAATGTCGATCTTCAGTGGCTGATCGACGAAAATATTGTATTGATTGTCACTCCATGTTAACTTGGACATGTATTAGTTCAGGAAAATCAGGTTTATACACAAACTACTATCGTCATCGAAACATTTGTGATTATTGCATACTAGAACTCGAAGACGAAAAGCAACAAGAAATCGAAGAGAAACGAGTTACTATTCAACAACAACTTCAAGGTATGGATGATAATAAGTGACATTAGGTTTTTTTAGTTTACACATATATCTCTTATTCTTTTATTTTAGAACAACGTCCATGGTCAGATTGGAGACGTACTGATGAGTCATGCATACAACATACAGGGCATGACGTCGAACAAATAGAACAACTATATTCTATGTGCGAATAATCACTAATACGTTATCGATCTCATGGAAAAGAAAAACATAAAGACGATATTATAACACCATATCTTTCTCCCATTAATTTACTTGTGGTTACACTATGGTATTTAAAACATTATCATTCCGAACAATATATTTCTACAGAGATCAGTTTGGGTCGATCAACAGTAAATTATTTCCTAACAGAAATCATCGATATCTTACATTCCTGTATATATCCAAAATTAATTTCATTACCTATCAATATGGCAAGTAATCGAACACCGCATGGTCCCGAACGCCATCACAAATTAATAGTTGATTCGACTTTCATTGCAATTCCTGAACCTTATGATTCAGATCAACGTAAAGCTTATTATCATTTAAAAAGTCCAACGAATTATGCAATGAAGGTACAGATAGCGTGTGACTTTCATCATCGAATAGTACATGTATCCGAATGTTATCGTGGGAGTGTACATGATATCACAATTCTAAGAGAATCGGGACTATTAAAACATGTGAACGATTCTGTGCAAATTATTGGTGATAAAGGATATATTGGGGAAGATTATGTGGTAACTCCAAGGAAAAAACAACGTGAACGTGAATTAACAGATGAAGACAAAAATTTCAATCGTGACATTAATAGCGCAAGAGCAGCTATAGAAAATATAAATCAACGTCTCAAAACCTATGCTATTCTAGGTGGTGTTTATCGAGGAGCGATTGATGATTTTGAAAAAATAACTAAGATCACACAAGTTGTTTCTGCTCTATGCAACATGAACTTAGATAAACACCCAATTCGCAAATAAATAGTAAAATATGTTGTTTCTTCTCGTATAATCATTTGCTAATAGACTAGCACCATTGATACTTCATTTGCGTTTAGAGTACTGGTTCTAAAGAAGTATTCGAAAAATGTTCTATTCTAGAGGCATATAGACCTCTGAAAATGACACATCGTTAGCACTATATATGTATTATATATGGTAAAAATTTCACGCTTTTCTACTAAATAATTGTAGTAAAACGAATGGGGTATCACATGACTGGCCATGCCCTATATATAGTACTCGATCTCTAATATCGAAACATATAATTGAATTGCATTAATATTGTGTAGTTTTAATACACGACTCAAAAGAAAGAAGTGGGGACAAACTTTTGACGCGCACTGAATACGATACATGATCAAATAAATGGTATACTGATGTGAAAAAAATATCATCAATGTTTACAATGCGAGCTTAATACAGAGATTTGGAGAGTCATGGATATGTGTCATGCGATATGCTTAGATTTTGTCAATGCATCATCTAGTGGCGTCGCCAGAAACTTTTGGATGGTGGGCAATTCTGCAGCCAAACTATTGTAAGAGGTACCATTACAAAAACAATCGGTGGGCAATAATTCTATGACTATTAAGTAATTTTCACCAACTCAAAAAGTTCGTGGGCAATTACCCAATTACCCATCCCTGAATACGTCACTGACATTATCTCTTATCGTCGAAGTTGGCGGCAGTCTCGGTGAAAATACTAATGAATTTGTCACATTGTGTGATTCTTTTTTAATTAGTCATTATGAAACATTGATACCAACGTATAATAACCCGGTTAAGCAATTCGAAAAAAGTTCGCTGTTTCCGATTTAAGCGTGTGGTTTAAGTAAATGAGCTCGAAAAGCCACTCTGGTTTGGCATCTAGTAAAAATAGACAATGAAAAAGCTTTTATCGGAATTCATATGGAATTAAAGCGAGAATATCGTGTCTATTGTGTATGTCGAATTCAAGATACACTTAGTCCTTGCGTTCAGTACCACAGTCATGTTCTGTACATCGGATCAGAATAGCCACATGAAATCAATAGAAACGTGTGGAAAGAAAAGTACCGCAATGAAGAATGAAAAGGCGCTTGAAGATATGGACGTGATCAGTCATAGGATACCCCGATTTTCTTTCTTTCTATTGTAAGTTAAAAAGCCTAACCATATCCGGGCCAAATTATCACCCTCATCGCTAAACTACTAAATTTAAAATATTAGCTGCTGATCGCTGTCTTATATGAAATTAATGAGTCTCTTAAAAATGATAGAACACGATTTCAGAGACTGAAAAATTTCATATAAGACAGCGATCAGCAGCTAATATTTTAAATTTAGTAGTTTAGCGATGAGGGTGATAATTTGACCCGAATATGGTTAGTCTTTTTAACTTACAATAGAAAGAAAGAAAATCGGGGCATCTTATGACTGACCACGCCTATATTTTCTTTTGAAACAGAGATTTCCTTTGTGCACAGATGCAAGTACGATTATGTTTGTGAATTTGTAGGCTTCTCCGACAAGTTTATGAAAATGCTTTATGTTCCTCTTGCAGTGATGTTGCTGTTAAATTTTTAACAATACATTAATCATGAGCAAAAAGTGCAAATGCTTGTACTTGGTAGGGATACCTAGAGATGGAGAAAAGACTTTATCTTCGCATGTCAAATTTTCTCTTGTTATCTCCTTTGGTTGTAGTTACACTTATTTCGTACAGTCAGCACGCGATAAAAGTATATGATATGATGCAAGATTGTTTCTTTTTTTCGCTCTGTCGTCTGAAGAGCAAACTATACAAAAAGATAGGCACAGCAAGCAAAATCCACTCTTGCGCCTAGAAGACACAACTGTCAACGTTGTCTATTGCGTGTAGTTTGCTCTTCATTATGTCTCTCTATCGAGTTTCACCGGCTCCTGTGGACCATATTATGACATTTCGACAGCAACCGAATCCATCTTCCATTCCTTCTTCTCCTAGTTATGGAATAGACGCTCCTCTGGGTCTACTTGCCTCGTTTTTCTCTGCCCCACTCTACTTATACGCTACACTCTATGGCAAATTTAGGGTGTGGGAGACACTCTTGCAGAACATGGCGAACGATGTGAATTGGAGTGAGCCTTGTCTGGATTGCGGCTGTGGAAGAGGCATGGTTCTCCTCATGCTCGCTCGTCTAAAGAAAAACTTGGCTACTAACGAAGTTCGGGAGTAAGTTATGTTTCCTTCATCATTCTTAGAAAAACTATTGCTAAATCAGATCCATCTCGCCGGTCTATGGTATTGACATTTTCAATAGCTTTGACCAAACTTCAAACTCGCCATTATCGACCATTCGCAACCTTGCTTCTGCGGACCTTTTAGACTACAGCGTTCTGCATACTGGTACCTTGCTCGATCTTCCCTTCGCAGACGACTCGTTCATCTTGACTACAGCATCCCTCGTCATTCATAATATTTCTGGTACGGAAGATAGACGACGGGCGATACGCGAGTGTGCTCGGGTTACCAAACCGGATGGCTGGCTAGTGATCGTCGATCTCAAAGGTAGCGTCGCCCTTTACGAGACTACTTTGCGAGAGCTTGGTTGGCAAACGATAGAACGAAAATGGGCAGGCATGAAAATGATATATGGAGTTTGGCCTTGCGAGTTACTCAAGGCACGCAAACCACAGCAAATAGCTTGACCTTTCTTTTTCTTGAGGTTATCGTTGACTTTTTACTGAATCGTGAAGTTATTTACATAATTTTTGCGAATGAATTTTACAAAAATCGGCATTTAGTCTAAAGATGTGAAAAAGATAAAGATCAAGTCAAGTGGTTCTGCGGTAACCTGGTGCAGCACTTCTAATTGAGCTATTATGCTAGTTGTCGAAACTAATGACGAAAAATGTAAATAAGACTTGACAAGATCGAACAAAAAACAAACGCCATTATACACTTTCCTCACCCCCTTCAAAGTTTAGCTTTTCTTGTCTTCAATTTTGAAAATTCCAGTAGAAGCAAAATTAACAACTGAAAGTAACACACGTACAGTTTTTCCTGATAGCTATAAAACTATTGCAAAGAGTTTCAACCAACTAAAAAGCATTTGATTATAAAAATGAAACAATATATCAACAAAATTTTATCATTGATCGAAGGGTGTGAGTGTGGATGTAGATGTAAATGACATTAATACTCACACTCACATCCACACGCCCACACCCACCCACACCCACACCCATACCCTTCCTTACACAGGGGACATCTACATAGTTCTCTTAGTTAGTGATTTACCGTGTCGAACGTTCATAACATTCAGACAGCCCCAGAAAAATATTTCGAAGCCTGATTCCAATACTGCAGGACAAAGATATCCAATGTTCCCTCGGTGATAATTTTTACTCCTAATTAAAATCCTATGTATATCATTGTGTTGCCTCGGCAGCTTTTACTTTACTCACCCTCAAGTGTGTGCAATACCGTAGTACATATTGATTTCTAGTGATCCTGAAAAATGACTCTATGTGCAAATCACATGCTGCTGAATGAAGGTTTACAAGTAGGGGTGGCACTTTATCTTTACTTTACCGGGTAAAGTCTAGTGTTGAGCTTTACTTTACCCGGTAAAGTAAAATGTTGAACTTTACTTTATTCGGTAAAGTAAAGTATTTTTGTACTTTACTTGAAAAAATAAAGTTGAAAAAGTTCGATTTTTTAATTTATCCATGAAAAATATTGCTTTCTAATTTTACTTTACTTTACTTTTTCAAAGTAAAATAAAGATAAAGTGCCACCCCTATTCACAAGGTAACCTCTGTAGAGCTTTTTCGTGGATTTTTTGGACTGTGTACTTCATAGTGATATCAAGACAGGTTTTTTTGGGCCTCATGTCCTTGCAATATTGTAGCCCTCAATGATTTCCAGTGACTCTAGAAAAATCACTGTGGATCCGAATCGTATAGTGGGGAATGAAGGTCCACAAGGTTGCCTCTAAAGGGTATTTTTACGTATATTTGGAGTCTAGGCTTTTGATGTGTCGAAGTAAAGGAAAAGTTTAACGGATCAAACTGAAATTTTGTGCGATAACTACTAACATAAAGTTGAGTATTTGCTGAGAGTTTCAGATAAATGTGCCTTCATTTTCTAATTGGGCCGAAATGCACCTAAAACGTCCCCGTCCTTTTGATAAAAAGTTTTGTATTAAAATAAAGATTTTTCCATTATCTGTAAAATACAATGAAAAAGAAAGGAACTAAAAACTCTTGTTACAAGTACATTGCGATTTAAAATCATGATGACATCTGAATAATATACTGTAGAAAAATAATTTTAGTTTGGATGTTTTTTATACAATGTCAAGCGACAACAGATTGCTATGAATTAAAAAATTTTCTATTTGATTTTTTTTTGTGTAGTAATCACCACTGCATATTTATTGAATAGTTTATTTTTCATTTTTTTCCTACATTTTACTGTGCTCAATCTGTGTTTTAGTGTACTTTTACTTGATGAGATAGAGATAAACACATCTTAATCGATCGTTCGTGGAGAAAATTAAATATTGTGTTATTTGGTATCATGAAGATAAGGTTTTATTTATTTTTGAAACATCAAAGAAAAGAATAAAGTTTAAAAAAACATAAAACTTTATTATTAAAAAAATACCCAACAGATATGGAATTTTAGGACTAAAATGATTGCTCATAATACGAAATCAAACATCATACATTTTATTAAAAATTAACTTTCTTGTTTATGAAACTTTTTTTTCTTAGGCCTTCTAAACAAATAAATAAAATATTATTTTTATTATATAAAAATAAAGAAATATTTCACTTTCTTTCCTACCGATAAAGATTTCTCTATACCTGTTAATTGTTTTAAAAAAGTGTAAAGAGAAAATGATAGCTGTGGTTCTCATCTTCATTGTTTTTTCACATATTCATGATGTACGTCTGTATTTTTGTTATCTAGTTTTTTACGCCAATAAAATAGATGTAAAACGACAATACTAAACAGAATATAGGCTTATGAGTATTTTGCATAAAACACTAGAATACACAGAAACTATGTAGCGTACCCACGAAACATTTTAATGAATAATTCACTAGGTCAGGAAAACAGCATTATTCTTGCTCGTCTTATCGTGGATCTTTAATACAATATGTATTTATTTTCAGTTAGCACAAAACTGCTTATTTCTTAATAACTGATTTGGAGTGTGTGTAGGGAAAAGTGCATTAAACTCACAATTTTCATTGTACAGTATACAAATATGTTTTTTTACTATATTTGACATTTCGAACAATTCGAAAGTTTTATAATCTGATACATGATCAGTGCAGTTTTGGAATGTGCTTCTCACCACGGACTTTGCATGTGTATCGTCTACTTTAACATTATTAGTAATCTAACCATTGATTTCACTGCTCTTGTACATATCCGTTATATCTAAAACAGGCAATGCACTACTATATATCACGATAAGCTCGTCAAAACCGACAATAATTATTTTCTAAAGTTATAATGTGATCAGTTCAAACTTTTATGTTGACCATATGATGACAGAACAAATTAATGCATCGATGCCCATTATCATTGACAATGTCAATATAAATTTTTATAATATTAATGAATCAAAAAACTTTTCAATAGAAGAAAAAACACGAACTAGTTGAACTTTTTCATGTTGTGTAAGATAGCGTTGTAATGTATAGTTATCAAAAACAGTAAACAACACTGTTAGTGCATTAACCAAAAATGATGAAGAGTAGAGAAATAAAATTATTAATCTCAGCTCTTCACTAATATATATTCAAGATTATGTCAGAAAACAACACTTAGTCTAATTATTTTGATTAATAAACATCAAAATATCATATTATTAAAAAAAAACACTGAGAATAAACTGAATTATATAAATATCAGAATTAATAATAAGAATGGTATAATGTGAAAATTTTCTAGAAAAAGAAAAAAAATCAAAATATAATTTTAAGAAAATAAATGAATTTTACTTTGAAAAATATCTGTTTATAAAAATAACTAATTACAAAATCATGTATAATATTGATCTATAAGTTATTTGCTATTATATTATCAATAGTAGATGATAAAGCACCAACAGCAGCTGATAAAGTACCAACAGCAATAATCGATGATGATGTTGTATCTATATTGATTATATTCGAATTTTTTAATTTTTCTTCATCGATAATTTGTTGTCTTGCAAATGTTATTAAATTTCGAACATGATCAAGACCCGATAGAATACAAGCTGATAAAGCCGAACGAAATATATTCATATCAGCTGCATCATACCTAGAAATAAATTTTCTTTATTGTAAATAAAAAAATATAATATTTAGTCAACCATTCTTCAGCTAGATCATCAAAACATTCAACATTAAATATAGTTGTTACACCATTAAATCCACCTAATTAAAATTTATTATTAATTAAATAGAAAAAAAAAACATTTCTTGTATATTACCAATTACAAATAAATAATCATCGACTACCTAATAAAATTAAAGCATTCATTTATACGTATTTTCTAATAATTAACCTTTAATTCTTTTAAATAAAATGTTTTTCCTATCGACAAAACTTCACAATAGCTAAGCAGAGAGAAGAGATGAAATTTTGTGTCAATTTTTTGTTCCTCAATATCGAACTACTGTCACACATGAGAGCATTCTATCAATATATCGAAGGCATCAGTATTCTATTCCTGTGGTTGTTATTTCATTAGTGACTCTTGTGGAATGACTATGAGGATAAAGAGTTACTATAAAGAAAAAAAAAAAGCGAAATTACATACTTCAATAGCAAAATTACTTCTTGGATTGTACATATCCGGTATCGACATCCAAGTATTTGTTTTTGGATTATATTTTTCACCGGAATTCATTCGTGTTGATCCATTAAAACCACCTCTAAAAACAAATTCATTTTCATACATACACTCAAAGATGTTATATTTTTCAAACATGGCATAGATTGAATTATGATATGCAATGACACCAATACCCGATCGTCGATTACGCATCGGTGCAATCATTGTCCATTGATTCGTTTTTGGATCAAAATATTCTGCACTGTTCATACATTCTTGTCCATTAAATCCACCACAAATATATATTCTATCTGTCTTAAATTTAATAATAAATGTATCTTTAATAAAAAACATACATACATTGGAGAACAGTTGCAGATGCATCTTTCAACACAAAAAAAATAAAATAGAAAAAAAAATGTTTTTTAAACAATAAACCTGATCGTTGAGCATGCATTGGAGGAATAGGAAGCCATTGATTAGAATTTGGTGAATATCTTTCAGCTGTACTTTGTCGTGAATGACCATCAAAACCTCCCTAAAATTCTTCTTTTTTTCCTCATAAGATAAAAAGTAATATTGAAATTTACCATTGCATAAATTAATCCATCGAGTACAGCTACACTCACATAACATCTTTAACAAAAGGAAAACCAAAAAATCTAAATTGAATAATCGTATAATAAATCAATTACCTTTTGACATTCATTGGTGCAATTTCATTCCATTGTAATGTTTTCAAATCAAAAACTCGACATGAATTAAAATAATCCATTCCATCAAAACCACCAATGACATAAATAAAGTTATTAATGGTTACTATTCCATGATATGCACGATGAACTAGAGGAAAAAAAAGTATATCCTTACTTAATTTATTTTACATCATAAATAAAACCTACATTGATCATTAAATGGTAACTGAAACCATTTATCAGCACGAGTCTAAACAATTTCAACATTCTATCGAATTACTTGATATCTCTTGCAATAAATCTTACATCATATAATTCGATTGCCGATGTTGGACTTCCACCTGACCATCCACCACATACAAAAAGAACTTCATGTGGAATACGTGGTCTAGCTATTGGATTTTGTACTAATAGATCCTTTAAATACATAATAATGTATCCAAGAAATTTTTTTTTTCAATTTAAAAAAAACAAAACAAACTTGATAAGTGTCAACATCAAGTTCATATAAATATTTTAATGTATCGATAACTAATGGCTTACAAGCCTCATTATTAATAATATATGGGTGACATTTGACTTTTTCAATGAAGAAATTCGTTGTTAATAAACCCAAACGAACACATTTGAGTAAATCGACAATATTCTTATAGAAAAATATTATTCAATAATCATAACAAATCATTTCTTACTTAATCTTTAAACATAAAGTATGTCTTTACTTTTCGATAGAGAGAAACAAATGATTAAAAACAAATAGAGATTTTACATCCCCTCTATACTTTAGTCTAGGAAAAAGAGATGCATGTAGATGTGTAAGCCGGCGCATTGATTGTTGGTGGTAGCAGTAGTTGCTTGGAGCATTCAGACTGAATGATGTAAGAATGATTTCTTTTCTTATTATACAAAAAACTAATTGAAGCTAATATTTTTTAGCATGAATGTACTTCCTGGGGGGTCATTCTTTTCCTTGCCTGAAGTTATACAGGGTAGGTAATCAACACATTGCACTACATAAAAAATATTGAAACTAATAAAGAAATTTCACCTATTGCTTCATAAGTACAATACATCATTGCAATCCTTTTAGAATTTTTTCTATTTTTTTTTAAATGGAAAAAGAATTTAGAAAATTCTGAATTTTAAATAATCAATTGTAGTATGCAAATGATTTATTTTTCTCATACTTTTTTTCGTTCATCAACTTTATAATCAATCCATCGTATAACAGCATCAAAAACTGCTTCTTCACTTTTAACATTTAATTCATCAGAATTGAGTATATCAATTATTTGTTCAATATGTAATTCAAGATATTCTTCACTTTTTATTGATATTTCAGTAAAATTAGTTCTATAGAATTTCTGTTTTATTATTCTTATTTGAAAAATAAAAACAAGAAAATTAATTTACATACAATAAATAAACTTCAGTTTGTTGACAAAGTTTTTTACAATCTAAAGTAAAAATAATTTTAAATTCTTATTCATTAAATTCCATTAACTTACAAAAGAATGATGCAAATTCTCGTATACCAAGGACATTTTCAGGATTAAGTTTTTCATATAAATAATTTTCACATAAAAAAAACAATTCTAATACTTGTAATTGATTAGCAGCTGGTAAAATTTCATATATATTATTTTCATTTAATTTTATTTCACGTGTATATACATAATCAATAATTAAATTCATTATATCACCATTAATATCATGAATATCAACAATATGATCTGTTGTTTCATTCATTCCATTTGTAAAAAGTGCTCGAAAAAATGAACTACATGCTTTATAAAAACAAAAAGCTTTTGTTGTTGTTTTTTTTTTTTAGTTAGATACGAAAATGAAAATTCATCTTACAACAAAGTATAGCTCGATGAACTTTGAATAAATGTTGATCATCAGTACGTAAAATAACATCACAATATTCACCAGAATTTCGTAATTCCGAAAGAACATCACATGTTATTGGACTATACTTTCGAAGTAATGATATATTTTCAATAATATTTGTTGTATGTAATGACATGAATTGTAATATTTATTATTCAAAAAGTAATACCAGCAGCGAATCGAATAGCTGGTTAAATAGACTTTTTCGAAACAAATGATATTATTAGACTTATTTTTTTTTTTTTTGCGGCAAGATTATTTTTTTATTTTTATTCTTAGAAGAAAAGAAACGAAAAAAAATATATATAGTTAACTATAGATATTTAATATCAATAATAAATCCGTTTTCATAAATATTGTATAAATTGTAAACATTTAAATTTGACTGCCAATCTTTTAAAATATGTATATAACGGATAGGGTAAACGTTCTACATTAATTTTATTTTCAGTAAAGCATGAGAAAAAATTGTCGTAGGCATTCGTACCTTGCAATCATAGGAAAGAGTTCTATTAAAAATTTGATTTTTCTTTCTACAACGTTCAATGAAACTCTTTTTATGACCCTCAGGTTAGGTAATAGAATTCGTTTTAACTGCTGAAAAGAATCTTATTGTTCGAAAACATTTATTAGTTGTAATTTCTGACAAGAAAACTATCAAATTTATACGACATTTTGTTGTCATGCTAGACTGAAAACAAAAGTTATGAAGAACTTTTGCACCATCCACTAAATTATAGAATATTCTCCTCTAGTCTTTTGAGAGGAAATGTTATTGATTGACAGAAAAAAAAAAAAAAAAGATAAGTGAAAGTCAATGATTAATATTTATTAGGACTTGTGTCGACGAAACAAATTTTTTATCGACTTAAACTTGCTACCACGTGATGATTTTCCAGAATCATCTAACTCAAAAAATTCATTCGTACCTAAATCTAATTTCGATATATGAAATTAAACTTTTAGAAAAAGAAAAAAAATGTTTTACCTGGTGATTCAGGAGGTTCATTTGTATTATGATTATCATAAATTTCTCGTTGTTGAATTAATTGAGCGTTTTTTTGTGGTGTAGCAGGTGTTGTTCGTAGATTATTTGATCGAGCATTGGTTTGTGATGTGGCAGGTGTTGTTCGTATGGCGGGTATTGTTCGGAGATTATTTGACCCAATATTTGGTGAAGGTTTTGGCTCTTCATCGTCATCCTCATCGGTGTCACTATCAGAATCTGAGTCAGATTCTTCTGATTCACTTTCTTCAGTTTCATCTTGTTTTGCTTGAGTTTGAGCTATGTTTGATGCAGTTTGATTTGATAACATTGGACGAGTTATGTCATTGCGTTGTGTTGCTGAATTTCCAGTTGTAGTTGAAGTAGGAACTGTTCCATTAACAAGTTGAGAAGAAGGTTGTTTTGACGTATTTTTTTCAGATTCCTCTTCGGACTCCTCTTCAGATGAAGTTTCTGATTCCGTTACTTTTGATTTTTCTGGTTTTTTATTTGTTGTTGCTTCTTCTTCGTCTTCACTTGAACTTGTGACCTTTGGTGAAGGTGCTTTTGGAACAACAGCAGCAGGTGGACCTGAACAATATTCATGTCAAAATTCTTAATTTATCATCTATCTTTTTATAAAAGATATTTTAAGATGTGTAATAAATTGACTTAAATTGTTACTAATAGGATTCAAATCGGACAAAAATAAATGCTCAATATGGTTATTCGATCTTAGCTTCTTATATTGTATAAGTAGACTTACGAGTAGATCTCGACTAGATTAAGACAAGCTAAAAAGAGTTCGAGTCCATTGCTTACTGATAAAGAGTTATGGCTGTTTTAATGAAATTATTTCAGAGAACAAAGCATTTTTGAAAAATTCAAAACAAAAAGTTTCAACCTAAAATTTGGCTAATACGTACATTTAATAGTCATCAGATCATTCTGAAAGTTTCATCAAAAAAAGAACATATTTTTCTCGAGATATTGAATATTCTAAAAAGCAGCAGTTTACAATAGGAGGACATAATGAATCGAATTTCTTTATTTTAAGTTTTTCGTAAATGCCTTGTTCTCAAAAATAAATTCACAACAACAGTCATAACTCTTTACCAGTAAGCTATGAATTTGAATTCTTTTAGGTTGATCTTAGTCTTCCGGAGACCTACGTGTAACCATACTATGCAGACGAATGACGTTCGATCATTGAATATATATTCCCTTGTTAGAGTTATAACTGTTCATTTTTATGTAAATAATTCACTCACTCTCTAGTTTATGTTGTTTATTAATTTTGTTCGAAATTCCTACAGTATCTAAATTATAAAACTAATTTAAAATTTTATTGATTTTCTTCGTATTTTTCATACGAATAGGAGAAGATGCTTGATCATGATATCGTCTTCGATATTTTCTTTGCATTGATGAATGTTGATTATCATCAGATTGATATTTCGAAGATCTTTTTCTATATGGATAAGAATCATTTGTCTCAATAATATCATAATGATTTGATGGTACTTTTCGACGATATAAATCATTAGTTCGTCTTGTATAATCTTGAATAGGCTACAAATCAATTTAAAGAAAAACTAAGAAATAAATAAAAAACCTTTTCGAGAAGTAGCTGGTGTGATTAAACCAATATCAGCAAAATTTTGATTATTTTCTACATATTCTATACTTGAGACATATGGTCGTACATTATCCATATAATCTTGTTGAATACGATGAATTAAATTTCCTAGCTCAAATGGTTGTATACCATCTATATTAGTGTAATTTTTCCTAGGTATTTGTTGTTGAGAATATCCTTGTGATGAATTCATATATAATTCTTCTAAAGGATCTTTTATTGGTTGAAAATAATTTGATGATTGATAAGGAATATTATACGATGGTTGTTGATAATATGATGGTACATTTGGTTCATCATATGAATTAACATAAGGATCATTATAAACCTTACCATCAAGTATATATGATTCACCGGATATTGTTATTTTTGTAGGACTTATTATATTATGTCGTCGTTTTGGTGGAGTATCATATCGATATCTATCATGAGTAGTCAATGGTCGACGACTTGGAGATGAATGTTTACTATGAGTGTGTGTACGTGTACCTGTTGAATAATGACGTGAATCATTTGTTGATGGTTGTTCATGTTTCTTTTTGCCATTTATTTGAACAGGTTGTTGACGATTATTCAATATTCTTTGTGAAGTAGAACTAAATGAGAAGAATACAAAAAAAAAACAAAAACGAAACGAATTTTATTCTGATTATTATTTGAAAAAAAAATTATTCTTACTAAGATGTATCTTGTTGTGGACGTCGATCAACATTTGTTTTAACTGATTGATAGTTTCGATCATGATGCTTAACATTTGATTTTGTTGATTGATTATTATGTGGTGGTGGTCGTTGTTCTTGTTGATTTGATAAATTAGAATTTTTGAATGCTGATGAAGTTGTTATTTGAGTGCCAAATAAACGTGCACGTTCAGCTACACTTACTCCACCGGTTGGTATTACTAAATCAAATTAGAATGAAATATTATTATCAAAGTCAATTTTTAATAATATTAATACCAGCTCGTTTCTTTCCAGTTGATCTATCGTTACCAGAATCATAGATGACATTTCCAGTCATTGATAGTTTACTTGACGTACTATTTGCCATTCGTTATTTTATCATGAATAAATAAATATTGTGATTGGAAAAAAAAAACTTGTTGACGTTATATACTAAGATACGAACAAGTGAAAGAAAGAAAAGTGTATAGAGAAGGTGATGCAGATCAATCAAGCATAACTTTATACGGCCTTCAATTTGAACTGATACATGCGCTTGTACTTCCTCTGTATATTGTATGATGAAGAACGAATATTTTTTTTTTTTGTATATATGCTACGCATATAAAAGAAAATGAAATGTGGTGGAAAATGATGTGATTGATCGTAAGATTGGGCCGTAATCTGTCAAATAGAAATGTTATATATAAATTATGAGTTATTTTATTGTGACTTTTTGATACTATAGCATTGGTAATATAATTTTCAGATACTGATGAAGAAAAAAAAATAGGTCACTTAAATAATGATAATCAGATTGAAGATAAAAACATTAGTCATTGGAAAATATATCCTATAATTTAGTTCTCTTCTTTTTTTTGTTAACATTTCTCAACAAAGAGTCAAATAGATACGAATCTCATATCACATAGAGAAACTTTCATACGTTTATAAGGTGGTATTATTGTATTTAAATACCAAATTACTAGTACTAAACATGTTTATGATCAAAGCCTGAGTCATCACATGCTCTTCAGTTTTAAGAAAAGCCTATTCCGTTTTGGGGCTCACTCTCATCGAAAAATCGTAAAATATAAAACTTCATGTCGATCATTTTCATATTGAATCTTGATCTAATATCAACTTCAGAGCAAATTGAATACGCTATATCATATAAGTTTTCGGAAAAAGAACTTCTTTTGCAACAAATGCACCTCGGTGGAACCACGAGTGAAACTTGAGAAAAGAATTGTTGAGGGGAGCGACATTGATTTTTCCTATAAAAAATTAGTTTTGTTGAAATATCTATGACATGACGTATTCAATTTGCTCTAAAGTTGATATTAGATCAATATTCAATCGGAAAACAATCGATATTAACTTTTATAGGACTCTTGAAATGGTCACTTTCTTACAAGTTTTCAATGAGAATAAATCCTAGAACAGGATAGATTTTTCTTAAAACTATATATAATTTAGTGAAGTGTGAGACAGCGCAGTCCTAGATCATAAAGATTTTTAGTACTAGTCATTTGGTATTTAAATACGATATTGTCTTACAAACGTACGAAAATTTCACCATTCCGAGATGAGAATCGTATTTTTTTTATTAGCATTCTTTAGCCCTATGAACATATCCGTCCTAAAGGCACGATTTAGCTTTAGGATTATAGATACTAACAATGAACTGAATTAAAATAAAAACGGAGAAAAAATAACAGGAGAAAAACACACAGAAAAAGAAACAAGAAAGAACAGAGGTGTGAAGCAACAAATACGATATGAAGAGAAGAAAAGAATAACACAATAAGTGTAGAGATATCATGATTTAAGCAGATGAGTAATACGTGTATATATATATATATTGCCTTTCTTTTCTCTCGTTCTTGTCTCTGCTAGATTCAAACCACAATCCTCAAACTTGGCTTTTTTTTTCTCTCTTCTTTGAGTCTCCTTTCTTATTCTCCGCTGCTCTCCTTTCTCCTTGTTATTGTTCTCTTCTTTTTTTTGTCAGTGTGACTTACACTCGACTGTCTAGAAACTTTTTGGAAATAAAGCAAAGCATAAAGATTCTTCTTCGTTATGTAATGTTACGGAATCTGACGTCCCATGTTTTATCATTTCATCTAAGCGCTTGCCCGAGTACATCGACATGTGACACGAATCTTTTAATCTGTACGCGTTCAGTTCTGATTGTTTCAATAAAAGGAATCTACTTCTAGACTTCGTCACCGTCTTTGCATATTTTCTCCAATGGGCGTAGCAGTGATCCTTCAATGCAATACAAATGGTTAAGCTCCATATGATCGGAATCAGTGAATAAAAAGTTAAGTCAAAATAACCATGTGAAGTGAAGTAGCACGAAAATAGGAAAGAAGACTCGCCGCTGCTGTATTTGCTATTATTTCTGAGTTCTTTATTATTTCACCGCTTGGTAGCAAGAAGCAGCTCAGTGATGAGGAGTCAATTTGAAAACGCTTTAATTCGAAACGTGCGAAATTCCATAGATGACAAGCTTCCTGTTGTAATGCGATGTCTTTCTTCCACTTTGCCTTGAAGGAGAATGAACAGCTATGTGCTAGGAGCTTCATTGGTTCAGGTCAGATAGTGGGTCGAGGCCGCTGAATAAGAAAATGCTATGCGCATCTAATAGCAAGTAGTACCAGTAAAGATAGAAATCGTTCATATGTCACATCGTATGATCTCAAATTCCATTCTTTTCTCCAAAAGTCTAATATATGGCACAATACTATTAATAGATGATCACTAGTTAATATTAAAGTTTCCTATAACCGTATAGTGGTTTGTAACGAAAGAAGGCAAGTCAGATCATCCCCAGGTTTTACTTGCTAGTGCATAAAATGCGATACATCTAATGGTTTGTTTTAATAGTAAGTCGATTATACATAAGTTTGGCAATGACCAAGAGACTCTTGCAGCTGGTATGCCGTTGTGTTTTATGACTGGAACATCATCACACGCGTTTTCCCCCGAACTGATAGAAGATACGGTAGTTAGCAAATGTAGCACCTGTTAGAAAGAAGTCTACGTGTTCAATCTTCTCCAACACTATAATATCAAAATCATACACTTTCTCCAGCAGATAAACTTCACCCGATCTTAGATCGAAACCATGAACATTAAAGCAGAGCATATACAGAAAAGACTATAGTTTATGTGCATACGATTTTCGGTAGGATTTTCATTTCGACAATGGATCATGTAACGTATAGAGGGGTGTCCAAAGACTGAGAAATAGGAATTCCTGTTCAGTTTACCACAGTTCATTGAGTAGTAAAATTTTAAAAATATATTATTCACGATAATTTTTACTCTTACACTCATTTTCATCAAGAAATTTGTAAACATGAATATGAGTACGAAACGTATTTAAAAAAAAAAACATTATTTTGACTTTCATAAATGAACGGACTATGAGAGATATAATGGTCAATCGCCATGTCCCCGAAAAATTATCATATATGAATGAAATTATTAAACGAGATGTAGCAAGTAAAACTAAAACGATCGAACTGATAAGTAAATGTTTATGTAAATGAAGTTGTTTTTCTAGATGCTCTTGATAAGTTTGTTGTTTTCGAGCTTTAAAACTTTTTCGAGCAGCAACAACAATGATAATTATTGATGTAAGAAGATTTATCAAAAATGGAATAAAAAAATGATTTATATTTATTGTTGAATTATATATTTTAAGTGCAGATGGATATTGAACTAAACACCATCTTCTTTCTTCTGCTTCATCATAAATAAGTTGACGATTTATTGGATCATGTAGAATACTAATGACATTAACTAAAAAAAATACTAATAATAATCCATCGAGCTGCTCGTTTACTTTTGATCTTATTGAAATTCAGACCTATCGTTACTGTAAGTGTTCTATCAATTGAAATACAAGATATTCGTAGAATTGTTTCATTTTTTTTTATGAGAGATATTTGCGAAAGAATTAACATCAAGAATTTAATTGAAAATAAAATTATTGTAAATAATGAAAAGATTGATGTAGTTAAAAGATAATATCTACAACCTGCTTCAGTTGATTGTTTTCTTTGAAATGTCATTATTGAAAAAGAACTATTGATAAGACCAATGACTAACATGATCGTAGTTAAAACAATACTAATTTTTACAATAATTGGTTGACGATTAATTGGTAAATTTGATAACCAAGAATAGTATCAAGTGAAAGTTCAAAACCTTTTGTAGTAAATTAACATTTACTTCCATAAAAGCAATCTTTACAAACACAAAATATCGAATATGAACAGTTTGGACGATCCGAAAAACATAGACCATCATTTTTATAAAAGCCATCTTGACAAATAGATGAAAGTCAACAACGTTGTCCATATTTTCTAAGCGAACAAAGACAGATTGATTGATTATTTGTATGACCAACACATATCGAATCTAATGAACAATCACATTTGCATGTTATTGTACAATCAATACCAGACCAACCTGAATCACAATGACAAAAGTATTGATTTTGATTATTAACAGACGTTAAACATTGATCATGATCACTATACTTAGGGTGTACCAAAAGTTCTGATCACGGCGTTACTTAGCCATATAGTAAGCTTTAAAAATCTTTCTTTCTATATAAGCCTGATAGAGAAAAGAATGCTCTA
>CAJNSZ010000269.1:121552-134421 GCA_905329745.1 Rotaria sp. Silwood2 | reverse complement strand
AACAAATATTTTATCATTGAAATTCAAATGAGAAAAATTCTAGCACGGTTCATTGGATAGGTCTTTTGAAAGGCTACAAAAACCCTATATTTTGAAAGTCTACAACATTTGGCCACTAGGAAAACTTTTAGTTATGTTGTGCTTTGGGGACGGTTTTTTTGACGTTTCTGCCCACTTTTGGTTGGTATGAGCGTTCCTTTTTCATAAAGATAAGCTCGGTAAAGGTCAAAACTAATAATAATTCAAGCTCAACACCGAAAAGTGAGTCGATTTTTGTATCTTTCAAACATCGCTAAGAACTTTCATTTTTCTAGAATACCTTCTTCATACTCCTCCTCAGGGTACCCTCAACAAGTGGCTTCTACCAGAATGAAGTTTTTACCGTTTAGCAGGCTGTCATTTCACTTACAATATTATTTAAGAAGCAATAGCACTTCATTCCGCAAAGCAAATAATATTTACAAGAAATTACTTTTTTTGAGAGTACTCTAACGAAGAATAGAGGACCAATTTTCGAGAAAAATGAAAATTCTCAGAGATATTTGAAAGATACATAAATCAATCCAGTTTCTGTTAGTTTTCTATTTCATCCAAATCTCCTATCCATTAAATGTTAATAGGTCGGAAGAAATCAATAGAAAGCTAAGATCTGTATTAGCTACGTTAGTGGTGTTAGTTATCCTACTTTAATTTGTAGATTGATATAATAAAGAAGATAATATAGGTTCAGATGATGAATGTGTATTTTATTCAAGGAAAACGGGTGACCGAGGTAACAAAAATCAACAACTGAACTGCTGGGGAAAAACTTGTTCATATAGCTACGCGAGAGAGAGAAAGAAATAATATAGACAAATATGTATATGTTGGGGAAACATCGCGGCTCACATAGGTTACGTAAAGGAGAGCGAAAAGAATGAAAAAGGCTAGCGGCAACAACATAACATCTGTTGACGCTAACAGTTTCCAATGCTGATTCCGGTCCGGATATTGGTTTAACTCAGAATAGGCTCTTCTCTATTAAAAAGAGTTTTCAACTGCTTAAAAAATGGGTGAAAGCGTGCCAAAAAACCGAATCCCGAGCACAACACGGCTAGGAACCTTCCTATTGGTCACAGTTTTTAGACTTTCAAAATATATCCACTAGCTGAGACCTATCTGGATTTAAATTTTCAGACTAATCCATCGAGTATTTCACTAAAAAATTCCCGAAATATGAGTTCAGAACAGTTAAAAAAGCTAATATATAAATGTCTTGACTCTGTAAGGAGCGAAAATGGAAAGCGGCTAAGCAACCCTATATACCAGAAGATAGAGCGAGCGGCGTTCTACAAAACCTAATATTCCATCCTTCACCCAAATTCGGAAGAGATTTTTTATTCGAAGACAACGTGCTTATTTCAACCCGAGTCTATATTCAAACATTTAATAATTTATTACCAAAATGATCAGCTCATCGAGCTCTACAAACGGCGAAAGTTTCGGTCGATTCTGAGAAAGTCATGTATAAAGTGGTACGTTTCCCATGGATTCATCCTATACTTTGAAACATATGCACATTCTACAATGGTGCTATTTCATTTGTATCATAAATTGTTTTTAAATCATTAAATGTATTAGCTTGATAGAATTTTGGTAATGAAACACTATGATCAATTGGTGTTGTAAATCCGAGAAAGGAATTTGTTTTGGAGTCATATTCAACTTTACGAATGATCTCTGTGATGTTTTCAGAACAAAAACCAAACTGGGAATGACATTGCCGAAGAGATCCAAAGTAAAATTCTGCTTCACTAAAAGCAGTATCTGATTTTTTAATTAATTCACCTAGTGTTGTCAAATTAGGAATAGAACCATAAAGATTTAAACGAATAAATTCATAGACTTGTTTGCCACCGAGAACATATAAGCATATGGCAAAATCTTTAATTGATTCAGTATGTCGAAAGTTATTCGGAGATTGTGTAAAGTTGTTTATTAAATTGCCAATAAATGATACTAAAAATCGATTTGTTTGCTTAACATCATTTAGATCATTCATTCGATACCATTTTATTAGTGACTTTAATAATGGATGATTAAGAATCATTCACTTAGGATGCCCATCTATAAATCACACCTTTTAATGCTTCACTTTCGCCCTCTAAAAAATTGAGTTTCAATATATCAATTCTGTCGAGGAACATTCATTTGTAAAACGTTCCTAAGAAGCTTCTGGTTTTGTTCAACTTAGCTGCTTTTTCAATTAAATAAAAGCATCAGAGCAAAAAGAAATAAGATACATGCCAAATTTTAAATAATCTCTCTCGTACTCACTCGAGTCCTGGTACGAGATTCTACGCAATTTGAAATAGATTCGATTGAAAGTTAATATGATCGAAGTATGGAATTCCTTGCATTACGCACAAATGGTAAGTAATAGAAAACGCACAATAATCTAATTATCAGATTAAAAAGAACAAGAAGGAGTTCAACGGTTTTAGAGTCCTGCGAAGCGTTAGTAACTCCAAAAGCTATACTTCGTTCTATTAGACTGGATCAGGGTAGATTATGAGAGTCACAAACTAGAGAGAGACCGAACTACTAAGACTTGCATACCACAGGTTCTAGCTTGCTATATTCTTGCATCACTTGATTTTCTGAGGGTGTCAGTGGGTGTGGGTGTGGATGCGGGCAGAGATGGGCAGCTCCGACTCCGGAGCGGAGCGACCTTTTACCTGTAGCTCCAACCGTACGCTCATTTTTTCGCTTTTCCTATATGAAAAGAATTCGAAGAAAGATTAGATGAAAATCCATCGAAATTTTGATGAAAAACTGAGATTAAAGTGTTATATCTTCTAATCAGTTTTTCATCAAAAGTTGCCAAGAACTTGTACTTTCATATGTAATTTTGCTCGACTCCAATTTTTATTGATTGAAGTTCTATAAAAAAGATGAATTTGTATTGATTTTAGTACGTAATGTATGAAAGATCTTCAACTGATTTGGATCGATATGCATTGATTGTAGCTGATACATTTCGCCAAACTTTAATAGATTTTAATCGAAGTTGATCGGAACTACTCTAGACTGCAAAAAGTTAATTGAAATACTCAATGAATTATCGACATTTTATAGCTACTTTTGACTAAAAGTTAATTAAAAATCTACAATTTTCATCCCTTTTGATCTGACTTAACTTGCCACTTTTTACATGATTTTTTTCCATGAAGAAAGGAAGAAGAATTGACAAGGAGAAAGCTCGCCATCCATTATTAACTTTAANTAAATCAATCCGGTTTCTGTTAGTGTTCTCTTTCATCCAAATCTCCTACCCTTTAAATGTTAATAGGTCGGAAGAAATCAATAGAAAACTAAGATCTGTATTAGCTAGGTTAGTGGTGTTAGTTATCCCACTTTCATTTGTAGATTGATATAATAGAGAAGATAATATAGGTTCAGATGATGAATATATATTTTAGTCAAGGAAAACATGTGACCCAGATAACAAAAATAAACAACTAAACTACTGGGGAAAAACTTGTTCATATAGCTGAACGAGAGAGAGAGAAAGGAATAGTATAGACATATATGTATATGCTGGGAAAACATCGAACGTCACATAGGTTACGTAAAGGAGAACGAAAAGGATGAAAAAGGTTAGTAGCAACAACATAACATCTGTTGACGCTAACAGTTTCCGATGCGGATTCAGGTCCGGATATTGGTCTAACTCAGAGTAGGCTCTTCTCTATTAAAAATAGTTTTCAACTGGTTAAAAATGGGTGAAAACGTGCCAAAGAAGCGAATCCCGAGCACAACACGGTTAGGAACTTTCTTATTGGCCACAGTTTTTAGACTTTCAAAATATATCTATTAGTTGAGACCTATCTGGATTTAAATTTTCTGACTAATCCATCAAGTATTTCACTAAAAAATTCCCGAAATATTAGCTCAGAACTGTAAAAAAAGCTAATAGATAAATGTTTTGACTTTCTAAGGAGCGAAAATAGAAACCGGCTTAACAGTCCTTTATACCAGAAGATAGAGCGAGCGACGCTCTACAAAATCTAGTATACCATCCTTCAGCCAAATTCGGAAGAGATTTTTTATTTGAAGACAAAGTTTGCGTAGTAGTGAAATTATTGGGCTTCCATTAAAAGTTTCACTTTTGGAAGCTGAACAACTTGACTCATGTGTGGTTCGATAGAGCTGGACGCCGGCTATCAGAATATATATAGGATGTTTTCTTTTGATCCTAAAATTAAAAAGAAAACCTTCGCGCAAAAACTAGAACTTTTCAGTTTGACGATGTTTTTCCCGAAATTTCGAAAATCGTATTTTGCTTATTTGAATCAGAGTCTATATTCAAACATTTAACAATTTATTACCAAAATGATCACCTCATCGAGTTCCAGAAACTCTGAAAGTTTCAGTCAATTCTGAGAAAGTCGATGTAAATGTGGTACGTTTCCCATGGATTCATCCTATGCTTCTTTTCTATGTGGTATTCAAACCACAATAATTCCGAAATTTGCTCCTGTTCTAAAGCTATCTTGTTTCTCTTCGTATTTCCAGGCCCTTATCGTTAAAAGTTTTTTTAGAATTATCGTTCGAAAACTCTTTGTTCGAAATAGAATCAATTCGAAATGATATGACAACATATGGAAAAACTCGAAGACACTCTCCTCTGTTATTGAACAACAGTGAAAAGGCTAACTCGCACAACTTATTTTATTTCTAGAGAACTATCGGAGATAAGCATAGTAGTGGTGCTTCATTTGGTCGTTCATTTGACACAAGAAATTTTGACAGGCAGCAAATAAATGCGCATTTGTAAATCTAATAGCATTGCGGATGATTGACAACTGACAACATGGAAAACCAAAGAGTTTATTATGTTCAATCAGCACTCTCGTTTTTGTGTTATAATAAAATGCGCGCTTCAACGTTATTGATAAGAGTGAAGTAGCTGTTGAAAGTTCTGTCAAATACATAGATAAATCTAGAAATTCAATGAATATCGCTACCTCTAGACTGATCGATCATCAGCTCTTTGTACTATATCTTTAGAGGCTTCCTCATTGCAGTAGTAAATCACGGGCAGATCTCAGTGTAAGATATAGATGTCAAATGCGATCATTACCGATATCGCAACAGAAGTTGCATCATCGTTGGCAGCTATCAAGCCATCCAAATTAGTTCGTCGCACTGTGTGGATCAAACTTATTCTAGCTGTTGTCCCATCAATTGCCTTTGGCGTGTTCACAGTTGTTTTTACGCTTCAGCAAAATGCATTCGCCGCAGTAGCACGTGAACAAGATCAGTATCAAGCATCGGAGCAACGAAAGCAGGCTATTTTTGACAACTGTATTGATGTCATTTCTGAAATCCTACTCAGTCCAAACTTCAATCGAAGCAATGTTGATCATCTTCAACCGATTCAAGTGAAAGTTATTACTGCTCTTCGGCGTCTTGACTCGCCTCATAAACGAGATATAATATTTTATCTATATGCAAATAAACTTATTCGAGGTGATTTTCCACTCGAATTTCGGCTTGATTTGCGTGGTGCCGACCTTAGTGAAGTAGAATTTATGAAATCGAGTAAAACCCGTTGTAACCTGACTAATGTGTTTCTACCGGGAATACTCGCCTCAAACATTGTGTTTTCCGGATGTGAACTCGATGGATCGAACTTCGAAGGAAGCGTAATGCATCGAAGTCAATTTCGCAATTGTTCGTTAGGATTCGCTCAATTCTTACATGTCAATCTTGAACAAGCCACATTTCAAGAGAATCTGTATTGGAAAACTAATTTTTTTGGTTCATCATTGGTACAATCATCTTTCGTGGGTTCGAACGTATTGTACTTCGTAAATTTCGAAAATGTAGATCTTTTTGGTAGTGACATAAAAGCAGACCAACTGTTTGGTATGCATTTGTTAAATACTACCAATGTGTTACTTAACGCTCGCCTTCCGAATGGGTCTTTCATGGTCCATTCATCACAACTGATCAAGGATGGTGGAGCTGAACAAGAGGTAAAAATGAGCAGAAGAAAAGAATAACTATTCATTGATGCATCATCACAAAGCTCTACAAGTTTACTCTTCCATTGTTCTCTAGTGTGTGCGAACCTCGAATCTGCCTACATCGTGGTCTATGACCATCACAAAAGAACTCATACTGACGCACTATCATGTTACAAACTCGAGTTTTTATCCTGTACCAGTTGAGGGCAATTGCTACTTTTTGGCAAAAAAACAAAGTTTGCTTGGTCAAGATATCGACGTGAAACAATATTCGCGACTGATCGACCTTGGTCAGGCTTCATGTAATGTATCTGTTTATTTCGGCTGCTCTCAATCGAATCCAAACAATCAGGTTGCATTGAATTTTGGTTTTCTTAATGCACGTTATTGGCCTATAGTTTTCACACCGAATGGTAATGAAATTTAACTACTTACGGGGACACTACCCGAAGTGATTTACCGTTTTTGAGCTCAGATTTTGGGCATATAGAGAGGACCTCTACACTAGAACGACCCTAAAAGGATTTGGTCCCATAGGCTAAAACTAAAGTAAAATGGCTATAACTCTGTAGAGGATGGCTATAGGCCAGAATCCTTTTAGAGTTACTCTAGTTTAGAGGTTTCCGCTATATGCTCAAAGTCTGAGCTCAAAAGCAGCGAATCACTTCGGGAGGTTTCCTCGTTCGTTTATGTGCGTCTCTCTTGTTCTACTACTATAGTTTTAACGACTACCAAAAGACCGTTTGAATTTCAATCACAAACGGCATTGGTTCCACTCGGCACACGTTATATTACTCTCCGTCTTCAAATGCTTGTTTATAACCTCTCTACGTTTGAAAGCCTTCAATATTGCGCATTAGATAACATCCAAGTGTTCATCTTTCATAAAGAAGAAATATCAACAGTGTACTTATAACAGTAAATAAACTCCCTCGCTTGTTGTCACAGAGAAATTTTTCGAATTCGATTCGATTGATGCATCATGGATATCGTTCGTCAGGAACTATTACAGACAGACGCATCTCTTTCGACTTTTGTTCACAATAAATGAATGATAGGCCTGAAAATGGCAACTTGATGGTGAGCACGAGAATGCCTACGCGTGGGGGTGGGGGTGAGATTCTGCTCTCCACTCACACTCATACTCACATCCACCGTGCCGCACAGCATGCTTTTTCACAGATTGTTGAGTAAGACTGTTTGCATTCCAACAGAAAATATTTTTTCATCAATAGTTGAGAGGTTTTCGATTGGTTTTCATAGTGGAAGCGACTAAAAGTTGTGTAAAAGTTTGAGCAGAAAGTTTCTTTGTATAACTTCCTGACAGAAAAAGAATGAATAGAGCTCAAAAACCTGGTTTATGTTATAACTCAATACGAGACTGGAAATAAATTCAGCAAAAATGGTTAGAAATTTTCCAAGCAAGTCTGATTATTCTTTAACTTTTTAAGAGGACAAAAACCCCCACATACAAACCAAAATAGCAATGCATCCACGTAGTTTTTGTTATGAATCTTTTAATCAAACTATTAGTGAATAGAAGACCCTCACGCACATTTGGCACTCAATTGGTTCACTTCATGTGCATTAGCAAACGAGGGCAATGTTTGATCACACAAGAAAACAATTATGTTCTTCAAAACTTTCCAAAGTATCCGATTCGCGTAAGCTAAGACACTAAATTTGATTGATATCGTTGACTGAGAAGCCCAATAATGGTTGTTGCTCGGAAATTGAGGAAAGTCAATTAAGATGAGTCCCTTAGACCTCCAAATAGTGACGGATATATGATGGTATTTTTGCGAAGCAATAAACACTGATGAAGGCAACTTTACCATTAGTGTGACTGCGTGATGCCTTTTGAAATGCCCAGTGGATGGAGTGAACGTCTTTTTAGAATCGAACCAAAACAATTGTGTGCGTCATCTTGCCTCACCAAGTCACGCGATACGAGAGAAAAAACTGTTCATTGCGGGCGATTGTCACGGAAAACGATTGGAACTACCAGAGATAAAGAAACCAAGGCGAGTGGAAGCGCTACTGCTAGGAAACGTGGCGACCTCTGACAGTGACTCGTTCGATGAATTCAAAGATTTGACCGTCGGAGTCAAATCAATGAGATCAGATGAACACGAAGACTCACAGATGACTTTAACCTGAACTCGTTGAAGCATAAATGAAGCGATCAGATTACCACTGCAATTGCTACGACGTTGAAGAGTGTCAAAGCATTTTTAGGATGCTTTATTCTGGGCTTCCTATCGAGAATTTTGACACGAGCTGTCATTACCTTTCAATTTTTTCCAACGAGTGCATGAAAACAATTATAAATGAAATGTTGATGATTGACGAATCATTGTCATTTTCTTGGATTGTTTAACACGATGCTATTTGCCTTACAGACTCTTCTGAGGAATATTTTTAAAGCAAAACACATGTTTGGAAACACATTCGCATGTGGATCTGAGTGCCGGATGCGGGCACGCATTTTCTTCTTTCGAAGCCTCATCCAGACTCATAATCATACTAGCATCGATACACCCGCTCTCAGAGAAAATAGCAATAGCGACCACCACGCACAGGACAGGCTGCTATTGTACTTTTCCTCAAAGGTGGATGTCTAGCTACTGGTTTGATGGAGAGTGTGAGTGTACGTTTCGGTGTGAAGATGACTGACACCCACACTCCATAACCACACCCGCATCTATGTAAGCAGCGATTGGGACTACTGTGAGCTGATGTGATTCTCACGACGAAGGATCGAGATCGGTCAAAGGGTCAGTTGAGTAGACTCAGGCCTGTAATCGGAAAGGGAAAGGGGAAAATGAATGAATGAATAGAGAAGATATCGATCGTCAATATCATCAAGACAGTTTTTTAACAGATGATTCCTAAGACTCAAAGCTCCTGACAGTCTGTCTAGATGAAATTGGTTGTTCTGCATGTTTTCCAAGAAAAAAAGCAAAAACGAGTGCTTTTATTTCATCATAGCAATTGGGGTGTGCGGTGTGGGTGGTTGAGTGCGTGGCTCGGTAAATGAGTGAGTCTGACAATATTGCATCCACCCCTACTCCCATACCCACAACTTGTCTATATAATGTCACAGTTGCACGATGTAGCAGTTAGCAAAACTTGTACAACAAAAAGAAGTCTTTTCTGGTATTAATGTAACGGACACATGAACTGAAACTGTTAGCCGTCACAAGTTTCTGACAGTCGATTAAAATTAGTTCGAAACTTCAAGGCCGAAAGCTTTTAGTTTATACCAAGTTTAATTTCTAATCACTGGCTAACTTTTGTGACCATAATTAATACATTCATTATGATCCAAGTCGCTTTTTATGTTTTGAGAAAGCATGGGTTTGAAGTCAAGATGTGTGATTTTAATGCTCACTAAACTTTTGTCACTCGAAACCTTTCGTGCCTATATTTCTCCACCATTAGAACCTTGAAAATTGATTCAAATGAGCTACCAGGTTAGCTTCAATGCGCTAAAGATTTTTAAAAAGTCGGCCGATTCCAAGGCTGTGCGCCATTTGTTACCGGCTGAACTTTCAGCCTTAAAAATCTAACGGGACGATAGTTAGATAGAAGACACATCTAATTCCCTAAAACTACCAGGGTGAACTAAAGCAGGCGCTACACAAACATAGCGTACGATGTATTTCTGCTAACTGGTGGAACGTCAAATGCGACTCGTGCGACTTCTGAGTATCGACTTTTCACAAACCTTATGATTGACTTGGACATCCAACTGCAAGTAAATTTTTCGAATTAAGACTCCTTCCTGCAGAAAAGGAGATAGTCGTACTAGTAGAGGAGAGAAGAAAATTGTTCCATTAAACGCGGCCACAAGATTAGTGCACAAGTGAAAAAGTGATTCTCTTCGAAAATTAAATGAACATAAGTGATTCAGATGTGTGGAAAATAAAATAAAATGGAAGAACAAGAATGAAAAAAAGCAAATGATAAAACATCAAACGTTGACACAAACGACAACGAATTAAAAAAAGGAAATTCGAATTTTTTCGAAGATGTCCGATTTCTTTGGTTCCACGTTCAAGGCAATGCAACGCCGGTTGAGCCAAATACCAATTGATCTATAACATAAAACATATATGTTAAAAGAAATTCGCATAAACAACGAGTATACTCTCATTCAGTTTGAAATGTGATCTTTATAAACCACTATTACATTTCTACTGGGAGATTGCGTTCTAAAATTTCATCAATCCTAATTACCAACACATAGACGCATGCACAACTTTTGCCTAAGCAGAAAAGGATTTGACGTGATATTTCCGTCTGAATTTTTGGGTAGTGGGAGTCTAAAACCTGAACATTTTGAGCAAACAACGTAATTCTAAACCTAGCTTTCCTTATTTTTTTACGAGTTTTGGTATACAGGACGGGGAATGATTTGTCCACAAATCGGTCTTAAATGGAAATCTCTTTCGAAGTCAGCGTCACCTTGGAAATAATGCCTCTTCTTTCAGCACTCAACCACTCTCGATGAACATGAACGATTTTTCAGAACGCTATAGTCCATTCAATCAGATAGCTTACCATTCCTTTATAGTGCACATTTCTAGCTGTGATAGTGCCACGTAGTGCCTATAATCATCAACTTATTCCCTGTAAAAGTGGCATATTTTCAGACTACATAGAGCTTTTCAAAAACTAGAAAATGATGCCAAAATATGTAAGAAAATATGCTGTACTCGGTATTTTCTGAAGAGCACTCTGGTATAACCCTATAGAAATGGCACCAGATTTGGCAGCTCTGTCCATGCAATCTGCACAGTAGCTCATAGGACCAGAGTAATTTTTCACAGAGGTGAGAATATTTCGTGAGCTCAAGACTAATGCCAAAATGTGGATAAACAGATCGTGTCTTGAAATAAATTCGTACACGGTATTGCTGAAATCAGCTGGGCTAGACGTAGAATAGATACCGGCGCACAGTGGACAACCAGACGGACATTACCTGAAATTCTATTTTCCAAAGTTTAAAAATTGGAATGAATACGTCTATGGTTAGTATATCTTACGCTAAACCTAGATTTTCAGAAATCAAATTGATCCCTGGGAAAGACCGTCGCTAAAAAATTGTTCATAAATCGCTAATTGTGCGGAGATAATTTCTGTTATCAAAATATCAACATATTTTAAAATGAAAAACTATCTCAAACGAATGATTAGCCCATAAGCTTCATTTTGGGGAAAAATTATTTCAATCCAACCAGAAATAGAGTATAAAAAAAGCGATTACTGAGCTGAAAGTAGGTCAAAAAATCTATCATGCCGTATTATGTGTACCCTCCAAAGAGTTCTAATCCGATTGAACTCAAACCTTCACCAGTTATTCTCTATATGTGATTCATCTTTGGCCATTGCGCCATTTCACATCAATGGGCACAGCTGGTGCTATTAAACACCTCAAAACTGAGATTTTGCCTCAAAATCCCTATTTTTGAAAACAGCGCATCATTTTAGAGAAAAACTAAGGCAATATTCGAAATCAGCTCGCCGAGCTCCATCTAATGATATATAATAAAAAGCGACTTTTTCAAAAACAAATTTTCACTATCATGCTAAAAATGTTCCCAAATATTCACTTTCTCGACTTTGTAAACGTCACAAACAGCTCCAATCGAATTCAACTCACACTGTAAGTGAATATTTCTTGATGCGAAATCTATCGTACGGCTTGTCCACGTAACGCGACACTTTGCTGATCAAGTTTCAAAACAAATTTTTTTTCGAGTTGGATAGGTCTGAATGAGTTATTAAATGCATCTTTTAATGCTGATTACGAATTTAACATTTATTTCGTACAAAAATTAGAGTTTTGCATTGAAAACTGGCTTTTAAACTTTTCAGAAATCGTATTTTGAATTTTCTAACCAAGAAATTTTTCTAAAAAAGCCAAGGGACATACCATTCGATGCAGAATTTCATTCTGTACAAAATGGTCTGCTTAGCTTTGACTTTCGTGGGTAAGGACAATTTTCAGACTCTTATACAATTTCCAGGTTACTGAGTCTCTTGTGAGCTTCCATGTGGATGTATCGATCTCGTTCTAGCGTAGAACGATTAGTTATATAGAAAAGACTAACACTTATAAAAAACAAAGCGTTCCGACCATGTTAAGTGCCACAAAATTGCTCGACAAAAAACTCTATCACAGCGTTACGACAAATTTCACAGAGGTACGTTTATTTTTTGCATTTTTTATCTAAGCAAAAATAGTTTAGGGAAAATTTTTTTTGGTGTTTAAAAGCCCGTTCAAAGCTCTAGAAAACTGGCTCTAGAAGTTTTTCATTTGGGGAAATATTTTCACAAAAAATTAGTTTTATTAGCGGCTCTGAAGAAACATCCTCTTTTTATGTCACAGCATTACGCGACGAAAAACTCTTTCTCGAAGCTCGAGGCTGTTACTGAAAAAAGTCATTTTTATGACATAAATAGAGTTTGACAAGCTGCGCCAAATGGCGTTTGAACAAACTTTCTAGCTCTCATAGTTTCAGAGATAATGCAAAAAAGTGTGTCAAAAACGTCACAGCGTTACGTTTGAACAAGCCGCGTAGTCTATACTGCCAAAACGTTGTAGTGAATGTCGACTAAGTTACGGGTTTCCGAAATAGTCTGGTTTTTTACCCTAAATTCCTGTTTTTTCCTTAAAATAACATCTTAGTGGAAAACCAAGTCGCTATTAGCAATCAGCGCGTGAAACTATCTCGAATGATGCGTGGAACGATATATTTCATAACAGAAATATTTTTTCGAAAAATGTAGCAAGGGCATCCTACGGGTATTTTTTGCGGAAAACGTTTTTTTCGAGAAAGGGTTTAT
>CAJNSZ010000269.1:64904-121458 GCA_905329745.1 Rotaria sp. Silwood2 | reverse complement strand
ACCTTCTTCATACTCCTCCTCAGGGTACCCTCAACAAGTGGCTTCTACCAGAATGAAGTTTTTACCGTTTAGCAGGCTGTCATTTCACTTACAGTATTATTTAAGAAGCGATAGCACTTCATTCCGCAAAGCAAATAATATTTACAAGAAATTACTTTTTTTGAGAGTACTCTAACGAAGAATAGAGGACCAATTTTCGAGAAAAATGAAAATTGTCAGAGATATTTGAAAGATACATAAATCAATCCTGTTTCTGTTAGTTTTCTCTTTCATCCAAATCTCCTATCCATTAAATGTTAATAGGTCGGAAGAAATCAATAGAAAACTAAGATCTGTATTAGCTACGTTAGTGGTGTTAGTTATCCTACTTTAATTTGTAGATTGATATAATAAAGAAGATAATATAGGTTCAGATGATGAATATGTATTTTATTCAAGGAAAACGGGTGACCCAGGTAACAAAAATCAACAACTGAACTACTGGGGAAAAACTTGTTCATATAGCTACGCGAGAGAGAGAGAGAGAAAGAAATAATATAGACAAATATGTATATGTTGGGGAAACATCGCGGCTCACATAGGTTACGTAAAGGAGAGTGAAAAGAATGAAAAAGGCTAGCGGCAAGAACATAACATCTGTTGACGCTAACAGTTTCCGATGCTGATTCCGGTCCGGATATTTGTTTAACTCAGAGTAGGCTCTTCTCTATTAAACAGAGTTTTCAACTGCTTAAAAAATGGGTGAAAGCGTGCCAAAAAACCGAATCCCGAGCACAACACGGCTAGGAACCTTCCTATTGGCCACAGTTTTTAGACCTTCAAAATATATCTACTAGTTGAGACCTATCTGGATTTAAATTTTCAGACTAATCCATCGAGTATTTCACTAAAAAATTCTCGAAATATGAACTCAGAACTGTTAAAAAAGCTAATATATAAATGTCTTGACTCTCTAAGGAGCGAAAATGAAAAGCGGCTAAGCAGCCCTATATACCAGAAGATAGAGCGAGCGGCTCTCTACAAAACCTAGTATGCCACCCTTCACCCAAATTCGGAAGAGATTTTTTATTCGAAGACAAAGTTTGCGTAGCAGTGAAACGCACAAAAACCAGAACTTTTCAGTTTGACGATGGTTTTTCCAAAATTTCGAAAATCGTATTTTGCTTATTTCAACCCGAGTCTATATTCAAACATTTAATAATTTATTACCAAAATGATCAGCTCATCGAGCTCTACACACCGTGAAAGTTTCAGTCGATTTTGAGAAAGTCATGTATAAAGTGGTACGTTTCCCATGGATTCCCTCTATACTTTGAAACATATGCACTTTCAACAATGGTGCTATTTCATTTGTATCATAACTTTTTTTTAAATCATTAAATGTATTAGCTTGATAGAATTTTGGTAATGGAACACTATGATCAATTGGTATTGCAAATCCGACATAGGAATTTGTTTTAGAGTCATATTCAACTTTACGAATGATCCCTGTGGTGTTTTCAGAACAAAAACCAAACTGGGAATGACATTGCCGAAGAGATCCAAAGTAAAATTCTGTTTCACTAAAAGCAGTATCTGATTTTTTAATTAATTCACCTAGTGTTGTCAAATTAGGAATAGAACCATAAAGATTTAAACGAATAAATTCATAGACTTGTTTGCCACCGAGAACATATAAGCATATGGCAAAATCTTTAATTGATTCAGTATGTCGAAAGTTATTCGGAGATTGTGTAAAGTTGTTTATTNCCATTAAATGTTAATAGGTCGGAAGAAATCAATAGAAAACTAAGATCTGTATTAGCTACGTTAGTGGTGTTAGTTATCCTACTTTAATTTGTAGATTGATATAATAAAGAAGATAATATAGGTTCAGATGATGAATATGTATTTTATTCAAGAAAACGGGTCACCCAGATAACAAAAATAAACAACTGAACTACTGGGGAAAAACTTGTTCATATAGCTACGCGAGAGAGAGAGAGAAAGAAATAATACAGACAAATATGTATATGTTGTGGAAACATCGCGGCTCACATAGGTTACGTAAAGGAGAACGAAAAGGATGAAAAGGCTAGCGGCAACAACATAACATCTGTTGACGCTAACAGTTTCCGATGCTGATTCCGGTCTGGATATTGGTTTAACTCAGAGTAGGCTCTTCTCTATTAAAAAGAGTTTTCAACTGCTTAAAAAATGGGTGAAAGCGTGCCGAAAAGCCGAATCCCGAGCACAACACGACTAGGAACTTTCCTATTGGCCACAGTTTTTAGACTTTCAAAATATATCTACTAGTTGAGACCTATCTGGATTTAAATTTTCAGACTAATCCATCGAGTATTTCACTAAAAAATTCCCGAAATATGAGCTCAGAACTGTTAAAAAAGCTAATATATAAATGTCTTGACTCTGTAAGGAGCGAAAATGGAAACTGGCTAAGCAACCCTATATACCAGAAGATAGAGCGAGCGACGCTCTACAAAACCTAGTATGCCACCCTTCACCCAAATTCAGAAGAGATTTTTTATTCGAAGACAAAGTTTGCGTAGTAGTGAAACGCACAAAAACCAGAACTTTTCAGTTTGACGATGGTTTTTCCGAAATTTCGAAAATCGTATTTTGCTTATTTCGACCCGAGTCTATATTCAAACATTTAATAATTTATTACCAAAATGATCAGCTCATCGAGCTCTACAAACCATGAAAGTTTCAGTCGATTCTGAGAAAGTCATGTATAAAGTGGTACGTTTCCCATGGATTCACCGTATACTTTGAAACATATGCACTTTCAACAATGGTGCTATTTCATTTGTATCATAAATTGTTTTTAAATCATTAAATGTATTAGCTTGATAGAATTTTGGTAATGGAACACTATGATCAATTGGTGTTGCAAGTCCGGCAAAGGAATTTGTTTTAGAGTCATATTCAACTTTACGAATGATCCCTGTGGTGTTTTCAGAACAAAAACCAAACTGGGAATGACATTGCCGAAGAGATCCAAAGTAAAATTCTGCTTCACTAAAAGCAGTATCTGATTTTTTAATTAATTCGCCTAGTGTTGTCAAATTAGGAATAGAACCATAAAGATTTAAACGAATAAATTCATAGACTTGTTTGCCACCGAGAACATATAAGCATATGCAAAATCTTTAATTGATTCAGTATGTCGAAAGTTATTCGGAGATTGTGTAAAGTTGTTTATTAAATTGCCAATAAATTATACTAAAAATCGATTTGTTTGCTTAACATCATTTAGATCATTCATTCGATACCATTTTATTAGTGACTTTAATAATGGATGATTATCGAGGAATTCATCAGTTATATAATTTGAATAGTTTTCATTGTTTTCATTTGATTCTAATTCTTGTTTTTGTTTTAATGCTTTATTCAGTAAATTCATAAGATATGAAAAACTACTTTGAATGCCTGGCTTCACAATAAATTGTCCTGTTTTAGATTTAAAACAGGATTCAAGTTTAATAGCATCAGTTTCTTCTAAATCATATTGAAAAGATGCAAATACATCAGGAGTATTTAATAATTTACCGGCAGAGTTAATCAATTGTATTTATAAAATTTTAGCTAATGAACCACCTGCTACTAGTGGTCTGCGTGATTGTCGATTTCACGATCACGGTCCCGGTCACGATCACGCGTGATCGTGCGTGATTGGAAACTTTTTTTGTCGTCGTGATCGTGATCGTGATCGAAACTAAAATTTCGTAAACCTAACTTTGGCGTATATATGCAAAATCTTCAATATTTATTCAGAAACACCATATTCACATTTAAACCATAAAATATCTGATAGTTCATCTTCTACTTATAAGAAAAAAAAACAAAAAGAAAACACATAATTTAATGAAGAGTAGTAATAAAACAAATCTGAGAAAAGTATGAAAACGATAATTAAAAAATCTCTTCATCTCGGTCACTTTCAGAATCAAGAAAACATTCATTTCCCTCTTGATTGTCTAAGACATTAGTTTCTTTGTTCTTCTTTTGCGTTGGTTCATCATTTAAAATAATTGTGTCACGTTTTCGTTTAGTATTTAAACTATCACGTGTTTCAGTAAATGCAACAGAAAATTTTTCTTTTAAAATATTCATATTCTTTTTCAAAAAGATTAATTTGTTCAATTTTTTGGAACCCAATTTGGTTCGTTTATCTGCGAAAGTATTCTTACATGCAGAAAATTGTCTGCCAACCGACGTATTCGAAGCAGGAATAGCTAATATATCACGAGCAATTGATTCAATTAATGGAAATGATTGTTTATGTTTGTTAGGGTCCTTTACCCGTTTTCTTTATTATTCTTATCCCTTCCTTTTAAAACCAAACAAGCGAATGAATCCAAAACAAAAAAAGCAGCAAAGAATGTGATTCTCTCTTTCTCTCTTCTTCCATGAAATACCTCCTTGTTTATTTTCAGAATAAAGAGATATCATGGAGGGACGAGAATGAATGGCATTAACGAGAGCAGTGATATTATAGAGAGAGCCCTCTTATGTCAGGAGATGTCTCTCCTGACATAACACCTCCCCCAGCGAGAAAAGATATAAACTAGAACAAAAAGATACAATATGAAAAGGGCGTGAATCTCATGCAAAAGACGATAGGCAAAAGAGAAAAACAAGACTAATTTCGAATGATGAAGAAAGAAGATGAAATTCAGATGTGAAAATATGCGAATGTAAATACAGAAGATAACATATGGATATGTGATGATTCTTGTAATGTGGCAGCGTAGGAAGAGAAAATTTCATTAGAGTATGACTCGTTCCCGAGNAGATTGGTGTGGGAACGATTACTCGAGAGACTGATTGAAAAATGTTTGCTGAAATCGATCGAATTCAGTGGAGAATTGTGCGGATTTTTTGAGAATTGATCAGCAAAGAAAACGTGGAAATTTCGCTGAGGAAAATCAAAAATTTCTCACAATTAAGAAGAGAAGTGAATCTCACTTATACTTATCCAGATGCTATCAATTGTTTAATGATATATTTCCCTGTTTCACCAAGCCTTGCACCATATCATTTCGAACTAAATTTAACTGTCTAAACAAATAAAAGCTCATTGATTCGTACGATTTTCAAGATAAATAAAAATACTTCAGAAGAAGAGTTTAAAAAAACATTTGACAAAATGTTAGAAAGTATAGAACTTTGTATAGACAATCATGACAATTATTTTGAACATTTAATAAAAATATCTCTTTATTTTTATTTAATTTTATTCGAAGTTTTAGTTAACTCTAAATATTTCAAACTTATTGATTAAAATCAACATTTTCATCGATTTTATTTTATTGTTTTGATTAATGTGCGTTTCATGCATCAAAATACCACATTTTTTTTTCAATCCACCAGTACCAATAACTACTAATGTTTTAAACAATACTCAAACATGTGCAAAACTGAAAAATACCTGTCGCAATGATTGAATTACGACGAATTTTATTTAATATTCTAAATATCATATAATAAATCGAATATCTATAATATATGTGAAGAGGAACAAATATTTAATAAACTCTTGATTAATTATTTATTACATAAAGAAATAATGAACAATTACAACAAACAAAATAAATGAGACGAATATTATTGAGACATCATATTTTATTGTTTATTTATTCAATTTAAGAGGGCCTTTGCCAGTTGCTTTCTTTTTTGCTTCTGTAAAATAAAAAAATAAAAATAATCAAATTCAAATTTAAAACTCTTTGTCATTGAAATTTTTAAATAAATATCTCAATGAAGTCTTTTTTTGTACTAACAGAATTGCATAAATTACTCGTAAGTGAATTTAAACATGTAAATCTTTTCAAAAATTTCTTTCAAAGAACTAATAATAAACAATGCGAAAGTGTTTGACAAAAGAAAATATTGACATTTTATTTCTTAGCAATGAAACATCGTATCAATTTGCATTAGTTTTTTTTTGTCTGAAAGTACATAGTAAGACGTAAATAAAATATGTTATTCGATAGAGAAGAGAAATCTTGATCTTATCAATCAATTTTGAAAATTACCATTTACTCAATAAATGTTTTCAATTGACAATATTCACCAAATTTATATTCTAACAAAAGGGATATACAAAGAAAAATGAGCTTCTGAATTAATATCATAACCAAAACTCTATTCATAGTTATCTTTCATTCAAACCTTACAACCAATGATACCGTAAAAATCATCGAGCAAAAATATAGATATGATGACCGCGCCGTCGTATTGAAACTTTATCATGATAAATCGAATTGTAAATGTTTGTAATTGCATTAGACTATTTTAATCCTCAGACTGTACTGTTTCAAACATAAAAAACAGTTCGGCTATCCAAGTCAAGGATACAATCCGGCAGTCAAATCGGGTAGTCGAATCTTTCTAGGCTCGAACGCAATCGGGCAGAGCTGGTCTCTACTATTTTCTCGAATACTTCGGCTCGAAATGACCTGAATAGATCCGATGTTTGAATGTTAAGAGATAAATTTCGACATCTTTATAATGATATTTACATCGTTTATTATGGAATTTTATCTATAAAAATTGTTTCATTATCGTTTAGATGTCTATTGTTGGGCTTTTTTTAATGTTCAATTTATTAAAAATTTTATATTAATCAAGAGCTTAAAGATTGTTGAAATTACATTCAGCAAAAGTTTAACGTATTGAGATATGCTCTTGGAGAAAATCTAGTTTATTTACTCCAATTATTACTTTTTTTTTTGAACCATAAACTTCCTGTGTAATATGAAAAAATACTAAAACTCGTGTTCCTTGGTTTAACTCAATATTGATCGTACACTTCATACAAAAGTATACGCACAAGACACAAACGTAAAAGAATCATTTTTAGGTCCTCTTCACTTTCCCTGCATTTGTGACTTTTTTAGGCAGAATTTTACGCTGGGTAACAAAATAAAGCATCCAGACTAATATTTGGTCAAAATATTGACATACACTTTTTTTTTGTCGTAAATTAATGACCCATACATAAGAGAGTAAGGTATGCAAGCTTTCACATAATAACATATCTCAAATTGAAAACTAAGTCAATCAATTACCCATCCAACGGTTCATCCTTGGTGAAAATATCAGCTCAAACTATTGAAGTATTGCTGAGTAATAATAGAAATATTGTTCTGAACAAATATTACAATCATTTACTTATAGTATTACTTCTACTTACTATTTTTGAAATATTTTGAGAAAAAAAAAAAAAGCAAAACAGAACAACATGAGCTTTTGATCGATTCTGACAACTTAAAAGAAAGACGATAAAAATATATAATTTTCATTTCTTTTTTTTTTGCATTTCAGACATGTCAATCAGGAAAAGTACACTTTGAGTCAAGATTAATAACATATTTGGAATTAACATGAAAATCTCAGCCGATTAGTATTTCGAAGTTTTTTTTGTCAAAAGATTTAGCTGAGCTATCTCTAAGAGTTCAGTTGAAAAAAATGAATTTAATCAGCGTAGGTTTTTTATTATTTACTTCTCTGCTAGTAATGTTTTACAAGGTCAGAACATGTTTTTCTAATTATTCAAATAATTTTGTAAATGAATTCATTGTTTGACTTAACCCCAAGGGATGAATACCTTAGTTATATATTTTTCAAGAAAAATAAGCTCAATATAAAACTCCGAAACACATTACTAGTCGATTCAGTTTTTTATAGTAATTCCAAAAATGTTATTGATCTTGACTCTAATTGTGCTTTTTCTAGTTGAAATCTGTTAAATACTAGTCGGAAATGTAGAAAAATTCAAAATTATATAGTTTTTATGTCCTTCCTTGAAGTTGTCAGAATTGATCAAAAGTTTATGTTGCTCTTTTTTCTTTCTCGAAATATTTAGAAAGCAGTAAGTAGAATTAATAATAGAAACAAGTAATTGTGAAGTTTGTTCAAAAACAATATTTATATCTCAGTACTCAGCAACACTTCAAATATATGAGCTGATATTTTCATCATAGATAGACTGTAGGATGATTATTTGACTGACTTACTTTCCAATTTCTATGAGAAAGTTTACATGCCTTAGTTTCTTATCAATGACTCGTCGATTTATGATTGAGAAGTTTATGTCAATATTTTGATTGAAAATGTGTTTGAATGCTCTATTTTATTACTAAATGCAAAATTTTATATCAAATAATTTATAAATATAGAAAAATAAAAGTTAGTTCAAAAATAACTTTAATCCATTCTTATCCTTTACGTTTATATCTGTATGAACTATACGATTAATTTCTAGTCAAATCAAAGAACATCATTATTAGTATTTTTTTTTATCTAGCATAGTAGGGTTACGATAACTGAAGCAAGTATTCTATGAAATAAAAACTACATTTTGTTAGAAAACACATTTCAATATGTTAAACTTCTGTTGAGTGTAAAATCAATTTTAAATGCTACTCTATTTCTTTATCAATACCATTGTAATTCATTTGATAAAGAACCAGAGGTATTCCTATAGCAGGTGTTCCACCGTAAATGTATGGTAACATTATAGCTGGTGTTCCCTACTATGAAAAAATGTTCCACCTTCTTATATTATAATATAAGAAGGTGGAACATTTTTTCATAGTGGGAAACACCAGCTATAATGTCACTGTACTATTTTCATTATCTGAGGTGGAACACTTTTTCATAGTGGGGAACACCAGCTATAATGTTACCAGAACCAGAAGTCAATGTGTTGAAATATTGTTAAGTTTTATTCATGTTTGCTAATTTTTACTTACCATCAAGTTTTTTTTGTTCTTCACGTTGTTTTTCCTTAAATGCTTTTTCATCATCATCTACTTCTTTTGTATCTTTTTTTGGATTTTTTCTATGAAAACAAACAAAATTCATATGTTTGTTTATATTTGCAAAACTTACAATGGTTTTAATTTACCACCTTGACGTCCGGACATTTTTTTTTTCCTCTATATATTTAAAAATCAAAGAAAAACTTATACGAATGAACACCTTAATGAATCAATAATCATAGGATGAATCATATATTTTCTTTTCTTTTTTTAACAAATCAATCTATAGGTGATTGTTAAATTTTATTTCATTATAAAACAAAGAAAACATTTTATTTGATTGAAATTTTTTTTTTTCTTAATATTATTTTAATCAATATATTTATTTATTTTCTTTTATCACGACATCTTCTCATTTATATTTTATTCTGTCGCTTTTGCCAATCGAGTATTTATGTCCATCTCAAACGTTACCATAGACGCCAATAGAAAGCTCGAGTAAGAGAACAAGAAGAAACAAACATATGTATTTGTGTATATATAAGTATTTTACCATGATAAGTGGATGAGCGACTTCGAAATGACTACAATTTTTTTTTGACAACAACGAGAATTAGTCAAAGACAATGCCAGTATCAGAAAGAATTTAGACTACTAAAATAATAGAATTTATTTTATCTTGAATCAAGACTGACAATTATGATATTATATTTGAGCACTATTTAATAGTGACAATATGACATTATCATCTAGTGTTTTTCGGTTCGTATAGTGTGTATACATGGGCTATTTTAAATAAAGAAACTAATGCATTTTTAGTATGCGATGAAGTCACTGTACGCTCTGTTTCTTGCTTTCTGCCTATATTGATACAGGTGAAAAAAGGTAATCGTTAAGCTGATGTTCTGTCGTGTATGCAAGAGTGCTTCCGAACTAAATTTTTTTAGAGAAGAAAGATAATGTTTTTTTAGTTTTGCGAGATGAAACAGTAATGCATGTAGGTGAGGGCATAGAGTTGAATCGGAAAACGCACTTTTCTTTTGAAAAAATCTTAGTTACAAAATCCTCGTGTATACACGATGGAACACTAACTTATGAATATCGATTCAAAATAAATTCTGTCATTTTAGTAGTCTAATTCTTACTGTTATTTAAACAAAAAAAAAAGGTTTTACAAATATAGTATTTTGTTAATCATTTTTAGACAAATAAAATTATAAATATGTCAGGTGATGGCGAACTTAATGTTGATAGTCTTATCGCACGTTTACTTGAAGGTGAATTAAAAAAAAAAAAATTTAAAAAAAATAGTTTAATTTATAATGATTATTGTAGTACGTGGATGTCGTCCAGGAAAAATTGTTCAAATGAGTGAAGGTGAAGTACGTGGTTTATGTTTGAAATCACGTGAAATATTTTTAAGTCAACCGATTTTACTTGAACTTGAAGCACCACTCAAAGTTTGTGGTATGAAAAGAATTAAAGAAAATGATATATCTATTTTTTTTTTGTATGTTTTTAATTTTTCTTAGGTGATATTCATGGTCAATATACTGATTTATTACGTTTATTTGAATATGGTGGATTTCCACCAGAATCAAATTATTTATTTCTTGGTGATTATGTTGATCGTGGAAAACAATCACTTGAAACAATTTGTTTATTACTTGCTTATAAGGTTTTGATATATAAAATAAAAGAAAGATTTTTTTTTCTATTAAGATTTTATATATCTAGATAAAATATCCTGAAAATTTTTTTCTTCTTCGTGGAAATCATGAATGTGCTTCGATTAATCGAATTTATGGATTCTATGATGAATGTAAGAAAAAGCAACATTTGATATTGAATAAAAAATATTTTTCTTTTTTTAGGTAAACGTCGATTTAATATTAAACTATGGAAAACATTTACAGATTGTTTTAATTGTTTACCAATAGCTGCTATTATTGATGAAAAAATATTTTGTTGTCATGGAGGTAATATTAATCTCATATAGATAGATAATGGTTTCATATTTTCGTATATTCAAGACTAACTTGATCTTTGAAATGGATATTTTATGAATTTATACTTGTTATAAGTACTTAGAATATCACACAGTATGATAATCTAATGATCAAAATTCTCTAATTATAATCAAACGATTTATCATATTAAAAATAGCTAGTAGCTTTTCTATTGAATAACGAACAAAATAAGACGAATAATTTTCACTTAAGGTTTATCTCCTGATCTTCAAACAATGGAACAAATTCGACGTATAATGCGTCCAACAGATGTACCTGATACTGGTATGAATAAAAACAAATCTTTTCAAAAACTATTAATTTATTTTTATTTTTTTTTCTTATAAAAGGATTATTATGTGATCTGTTATGGTATGTGATTTATAATATTCTTTTTTTTTTAGTTATTATTTGATAATTGTATAATTATAGGTCTGATCCAGATAAAGATACACAAGGTTGGGGTGAAAGTGATCGTGGTGTATCATTTACATTTGGTGCTGATGTTGTAGCTAAAGTAAAATAATTTTCTAAAATTAAATTTCATTTAATAATTATTATAGTTCTTAAATCGACATGATATGGATTTAATATGTCGAGCACATCAGGTAAATATATTTTTCGTTTTTTTGTTTTTTTTCAAATAGAAATCTTTCTCCTTTCTTTTTTATTTATATGAATTTTAGGTTGTTGAAGATGGTTATGAATTTTTTGCTAAACGTCAATTAGTAACATTATTTTCTGCGCCAAATTATTGTGGTGAATTTGATAATGCTGGTGGAATGATGTCTGTTGATGAAACATTAATGTGTTCGTTTCAAGTCAGTTGAATAAATTTGTTTTTTTTTTTTTTTTTTTTTTGTAAATTTCTTTTATTGAAAAAAATTTATATTTCTAGATTTTGAAACCTAGTGAAAAGAAACCAAAATATCAATACGGTGGTCTTAATACTGGTCGACCATTGACTCCACCACGAGCATCAAATCCTCCACCACAAACTCAACTGAAAGCTGGGAAAAAGTAAAAACAAAACCGATAATGTCGGTTTAAATAATCGTGTATATAAAAAAGATGATTTTGTTTTTCTTCTGAGCTTGTTGGCTCATATCTTTTTTTTCATTTTGATCATATGATGATGTTTGATTTTTCTTTTTACATCATACTGTGGTATAATAATAAAGAAAAAAAATAAAGACTTTTTTATATCATTGTTATATTATATTATCATCTAACTGTTTCCACCCAGTGTTTTCATTTCTGTTTTTTTTTTTTTTTAAAGATCATAATTCATATAAAAGAAAAACGTTCGATTTTGTTTTGTGTACTTTTTTCGTTTAATGCATGTGTTGTTATCATTGTCGCTTTTTTTTTACTTCTTGATCTAGAAAGTCATTTTAATAAAACAAGTGACAAAGAGAGACAGAGGAAAAAAATTTTAATTGTTTATTCTTAAGAAAATCCGTTGAACTTGAAAATTATATATCAAGGAAATTACTTTTTTTTCGTTTGTTAGATTATTATTGAAAATACAAAAAGAAAAAATTTTGTTTGCATAATTCCTCCTGGATTAAAATGTGTGAAACACAATGTAACTACTGTTGCTAATCACAAGAAGATTGTTTTATTCTATAAATCATGCAACACAGTTACTTCACTTTATCCTTTAGAAATACAATAAGGAAATAGTTTTCTATATTGTACACTCACGATCTGTGGAGTGGGATAGACGCACATGTCTACTTCATATACTTCAATATTCCTTTTAGATCATGTTTCATAAACATGACCTTTAAGAATAGGTTTTGCATTTTTTTTTTTGTCATTTAATAAGAGCTCTTTAAACATCAAGTATACTTTAATTCCTTTCCGTATGATGCGAATCGAATAAAAACCGCTGTTACATCATTTTGTATAATGTGTGTTATACTGTGGATAGTTTGATATTTAAATGACTGTTTATCCTCTGACAGCTATTCTACTGTGGTATATTGATGGTTGTTCGTTAATTAGAACTCTACTGTCGATATATCGTTGATTCCTATGAATACCATGATATACCGACAGAAATACGAGTAAACGTGTGACATAGATTAGTAAATGATTGAAACGTATATAAAAAGACTTAACGTAAATTTAATGAGACAAGTAATTATTATATGATAAATTATGTATATATTAGATATATTCATTGATAAATGATTTTTGTGATGACAATTTAGTTGATACAAACAGTTTAGTACTATTCTTTTTTTTGAATGATCGTTATAAAAGTTTTAATGATATCATGAGGACTTGTCTGTTCGCATTAAAAATCGAGAAAATGAGTTTGTTTACATGAAATAAATCATAACTTTCATATGATCGGAATATTTTTCATAAAATAAAATTAATCAATTCAAATAAAAAATTTTTTTCATAGGCTTTTATTTTAAATCATTATCGTTCAATATATGACTTTCTGATTTAAAAAATCATATTAATGATTAAAATATTGAAAATCATCAATATTATTCAAGTAAATGAGCTAATTCTTTTATTACTGACAAAGAAGTCTATAGTTAATATGAATGAGACAAAAAATGAATATCCTTCTTTGAAGTGTGATCGCTGAGAAGTTATGAAAAAAAAAACTATTTATCTCTATGATCAGAAAATAAGCGACACATCTGTTTTTTTTTTCTCCATTATTTTCTCACACTTCGCTCATATAATCTAACATTTATATCATATATTCAAGTACTTTCATTCTAAATATCCAAGAAGTTGCAGTCGTAAACAGCAATATATTATTGGTTAACTCCGATATTGTGTCTTCCATTGCTAATTGATAATTTGACTAAGGTCAATGACAATACATCAGAAAACTATTTATTTTTTGTTATTTGACATTTTTCTTACGAATATGGCATATGATTGTTGTTTTAGTAATGGTACAAAATATACACTTCTTGACTTACAATATAACCGGGATTTAAAATATACTGAACTACACTAAATATTTTTGTCGTATAAATCTCTCTAAAATGTATGAACATATTTTTCCATTTTCTTATTAAATCAAAATTAATTCTGTTTGTTAATAATATGAAAATCTCATTTGAATATAAATATTTGAAAATTTCACTTTGACTCAAAATACAAATACAGTTGACGATTGATAAGAATTTTCAGTAAAATCAGATTATTATCAAACATTATTATTCATTCGATAATCAGATGTATTATTTTTAATCTACATAATTACAAAAGAAAAAGGAAGAAAGAATTAAAAAAAAAAAAAAAAAACAAACATTTTTCTGTACATGAAAGAGAATAACAATATTGCAAACCTATGCATTTGTTTTTCTTCTAAAATTGATTCAAAAGAAGAGAGAAGTAAAATCTATAGTGTTAAATAGATGAAAAAACAACTGTTCACAAAAAGGAATGTTAAAAATATTGAATAATATGAAGTAATAAAATACAAAAGATTTCGTTGAAGATACGAAGACAATATAAAATTCAAATATAATTTGCGTTATATAAAATTATCAATTAATACGTGATGATTTTTGAACAAGTTTTTGTAAACGTTCAATTTCAATTTTTAATGTAGCACGAGCTTTTTTTTCTTCATCTAATTCATGAATAAGATCTTGTATTTGATCCGTAAATTTTAATTTAATTTCATTCATTGTTAATTTTAGTTGTATTAAATCTTTTTTTAAATGTTCAAGTGTTGTCATACCACTATCAACAGAATTTCTTGATTCATTAGTATTAATTAGTGAAGAATTATTTGTATTTGTAAATGAAGATGTACGATTTGAATAACGAGGTGATTCTAATTGACCAGGTTCTTAAAAAAGAATCAGAAAAAAAAATGTTTTTAGAAACTTTTTTAGAGTTATTTTACCTCGTTGATATGATGGAGGCGATGGAGTATGGATTTTATTTCCATTCTAAATAATATTAGAAAACTGCTATGTATCCATTTCATAATATATTGCATTCTACTGGTATTTGAGTAACTTTTAATAGGAACATCATAGAGATCTGCGATTTTCAGCGTTCAAGAAGGAAGATTAGGGGTCATCGATGTAAACGGAAATTTGATTGGTCAGCAATCGACGAAATCAGATGAGTTCTTGGTGGAAATTTACGAAAATGATATTTTGAAACTATTTCCCTTTCGATTTACGCAAGACCAAGATAAATACACATCTAAAAGTCTACTTTTTCAATTGCTGGAAACTACAGATCACTATCTATTGTTGTTGTCGAGTTGCTGAGCTTAACACTACTTTTCTTTAATTCTACCATGAAAATTAGCTGTTTGTCAAGGATCGTCGATCATCAGCGAAACGATTTGTCTTATTCGTTTCTGTTTTTCGAACAAAATCTTTTTCTTCTTGTTACTGGTGCTCTATTTTCTGTTTGCTTTGTTGCTAGTCGACTATGTGGGATTCTCTTGGACTCCAGTGAGATATTCACTGTTATATTATGCATTCATAATATTTGATCGAGCGATGTACTTTTAGATATATGTTAGAAATACTTTGTACAATATATTGATAACAACAATCAATCAAACCTAATTATTTGTCTTATGATATGACAGTTTAAATTAGATATGAGTACTGAATAATGATGCATGGTTTCAAACACCTCGAAAGTCGAGAATGATTTAGACCATGAAAAGACAGTAGATAAGTATAAATTAAACTAACTGCTTTTCTGTTTATTCTTCTTCTAATCAAGTTTTCTTTTGAGTTTTCATATCTTCATGATGAACTAATAACAACTTTGGGTATTATATTTATTTTATCAATAAGGGACCCACACGCAGCTCAAGTAGATAACAATTGATAGTTCTAAAGATGGTCTTGCTAGGATTAACATTATGATTGTTATTTCAACTATTGATTTAACTAGAAAATAAGTCTGTTGTATATATCTATCAAATTTACGGCAGGCCTCAACACACTATTATATATCTTGATAAACTCAAATGCACTGTTATTGATTATTTCCGTAAGTTATAACTTCATTAGTTCACACTTTTGATTATATGGAGACTATGGGAAATGAATGCGTCAATACCCATTAATGTTGACATCTTGAATACAGGGTGGTCCAAAAGTCACGCACCCGACAAAAAATTGAATATCTCCATTAGGGCTTGAACAAACGGGGTGATTGTTTTAGTAGTAATAGAGGTATGTACAAGCTTTAAATCCATAAAGACATGTCTGGGAAGACCCTTTGTTAAGTATCACTACTGACCTCAAGAAGAAAAATTTTACTTTTTCATAGTTAGAAAAAAGTCACTTTGCCAAAAAAAATTGAATATCTCCACTATGGTTCAAGCTAAAGAGCTGATTATTTTATCAATGATAGAAGCATGTTCAAGCATTATATTCATAAGGACATGCTTAGAAAGATCCTTTGTTAAATATATTGTTTTCTATCCTATCTGTGAAAAAAGTAAAATTGTTTTGTTGAGATCATTAGTGGTATTTTATAAAGGCTCTATTTAAGCTTGTTCGTATAGATTTAAAGTGTGAACATGCCTCTATTATTGGTAAAAATATCAAGCCGTTTGCTTGATCCGTAGCGGAGATATTTAATTTTTTCTTGGTATCGTGACTTTTAGGCCATATGCATGGTAGCCTAAAAGTCAGTTTGCCAAAATAAAAATTGAATATCTCCATTACGGTTAGAGCAAACGAGCTGATTTTTTTAATAATAATACAACCATGTTCAAGCTGCATATCCATAAAGACAAACCAAGAGAAATCCTCTGTTAAATCTATTGTTTTTTCTTCTATATGTGAAAAAGTAAAATTTTTCTTGTTGAGGTCAATAGTGATACTTAACAAAGGATCTTCCTAGATATGCCTGTATGGATATAAAGTTTGTACATGCCTCTATCACTGGTAAAAAAATCACCCCGTTTGCTCAAGCCCTAATGGAGATATTCAATTTTTTGTCGGGTGCGTGACTTTTGGACCACCCTGTATATATTTTTATTTGAACAAAAATCAAGAACTGCAATATTTAAAATATTTACAAACGTATTGTAACCATTCATATTTCAATAAAAGATTTTGAAATGTTTTAGAGTAGTCTAAGGCTTGTTGTTAATGCCACATACCGCCTTTCTACATTGCTAAAGAATTCTGAGAAAAGAGTCTGAAATATTTTATCTCTGATTCCTATGAAAATATATTCAATGATCATCATTCCCTCTATTGATAGGGAAAATATACACAATGGTCTTTGACCATGGACCCCCATTGCTAGAATTTAGGGAGGAGACACCCATGAAAGCCTCTTTTCCTCGAAAAGGTATGTAAGTTCTACAAAATCATTCATGAAATCGTGCAATAACTCTATCTTGTTTAATTATCTATTGAATAATATTTTTTATAATTAATTTAATACTGATTTTGCTATAAATCTTTAAAAAAACTAACTTTTACATCAACTGATTGTAAACGAATTGTTTCATCAAGTGAACCAGTTGCTTTAAGTATTCCATGTTCCTATATAAACCAAAAAATTGTTATTTAATTAAATAAAATCAAAAAGGTATAATGAACATTTTTTCTTGCTATTGATGATGGTGGTCGATTAGATAACATTGATGTTTGTTTATCAATGTCACTAGATTTTTCTTGAGAATCTAAATTTTTTATCTCTCTATAATGATTTCGTGATGAATCATCTAGATAAAATAATAATATTTTTTCATAAACATTTATCATTTTCTTTGTTTTATTAGAATACCTTCTTGAAAACTAATTGATGTTGGTTTTGTAGTACGACGAGATTCATTAGAAAGATTATGCGATGAATCTATCAAAAATAAGTCATATATTATAGAAAATAGTCTTGTTTGTTTTTTTTATCTATAAATAAACTAACCATCATTGGTTGATGTTCTTTTTGATAATGTTTGAAAAGGACGTCTAACTCCCGTTTCAGGTATATTTGATCGATGTTTTAAATTCTATTCAAAAACAATTTTATTATATATCTTTTTTTCAATTAGCAAAATACTGAACCGATGATTCAAGAATTTCTTCAACATTATTATCTATTATAAATAAATATAGTTATTTATAACAAGAGAAAATTGAAATCTAACCAGAAATAACTCCACTTCGTCCATTCAATTCACCCTTAAAAGAAAAAAAGTTAAACTAGTATCGAATCTAGAATTTTGGAAGGAAGGAGCTAATTATAAGCAACAAATCACTTTTTGAAGCTTATCCAAGATAGTATATACTCGGTCATTGTTTAGTGTACTGCATTGTGATTGACTATTTTTGAATTCTACGCATGTATAATAAGTTCACGATTTTTCCGAATCATATGGGTTTCGTTTAATTTTTCTACTGCTACAAAATGGTTCTTTAATAGCAAGGCTATTATGTAACATCACACAGAATCAAGACAATTCCAAGTTTGACCACTCATTTTATGGCAACAAGAAAATTGAACGAAATCTATATAGTTCAAAAAAAAAACTACGAACTTATTCTACATACATAGAACTCGAAAATAGTTAGTCACGATACAGTATATAATTTTTGTTTGTTTTTTTGCTAGAACAAATAATGCTTGAAGGAAAGGACAATCACCGTTTTACCCTAAAAAATGTTCAGGACTTTACCTTATGATTGCTGAGATATTGAAGTTTTACGGTATGTTTTAAGTGAATGTTTCAGTCTCTCATAGAAGCAGCAGGAAAACTTATTTTCAAATTTTGACTTGAAACTTTCCACAGATACAAAATATCATCTCGGTCGAAAAGCGATTTGACACTAGAGAGGTTCCTCACCAGAAAGTAAGACGAATAGGGGAATTTTTAGTCGTTGCGACCCAAATATTTCATAGGAGCAAGTATTTGAGGATTTGGAGAGTCGTCTTCGTGTTTCCAAAGGATACTAAAGTATTTACTTAAAAACTATCATAAATTTGTAGTATATCCACACTATTAACCTGAGAAATCGAACTTTATTTCAGAATATTCATCGCTTATTAAGAGTCTACATGATTACATAGTTCTGACTCAAAAGCGATTCATTACTTGGAGAGTTTTCGCTATGAGTTAAAAAAAAAAAACTTTTTTCTTTCATATTCAAATCTACCTTCCGCCATCCTTCATGATCAAGATTTTTATCAAGTATAGTAGAAATATCATTAGTTGCTAATGTTAATTCATTTACAACTGCTGTTTCATAATCATAAAAACCACGAGCTTTTGTTGTAGATATTTTCTTTGACATATCATGTGTAATAGATGTTTGATGACCATTAACAGATTTCTGTTTAATTACTTGATTTGTCCTAGTTTTATCTTCATTGATACGTATGACATAATTCGATGGAAATACACCAAGTTTACCATCAAGTATACCTTCATACCAACCCTTTTCAATCTAAACATAAAATTATAAATTAATAATTCAATTAAAAAAAGAAACTAAACAAACTAGTCGAGTAACATTAATAATATCATTTGGTTTAATAGATAATTCATCATCCTGGGTTGGTAGATATGTATAAAGAGTTCTTACTTGAAATAATATACTATTTTGAGAAGCTAGAATATAAATAATACTAAACAATGCATAAACAGAAGATAAAACTGACGATTATGATTATTTGTAAACGATCGTTTTCGTGCGATTTCATTTTTATTTCCAGTTTGTATTGTTATAAATGTTCGTTTTTTTATTTTTTCTTTGTTTATTAACTTTTTAAAATAAAATCATTTTAATACGCAAAAAGAAACTTTAAATTTTTCTTACTGTAGCTTTATTATCCGGAAAATAACTAAAGAATGAAATTTAATACACAAGAAAAAAAATTCAATTTAAAAACTTAAACTTACCCAATCTTTCCTTCAAGTTCTCCTTTTAACCATCCATCTTCTGTTGGTATAACATCAGTTATAATATCTCCTTTTCGTATTGTTAATTCATCTGATGATTTTGCTGTATAATCATAATTAACGATATAAGTTCCCACTAATACGAAAAAAAAAAAAAAAAAAATCTTTAATATTTTAATTAGTGTAAATATATATAAGCTCTCACTGTTCTTCTAATTCATTTGAAATGAAATCTAAAACATAGAAAATAAAGCAATCAACTATATCAAATTACACATTTTCTATATATATATAAATCCCAAACAACCAAAGATGTCAAATATCACGCAAACGAATGAATACATACTATTCTGTTACTCGAACGAATAAAAGAAAGTGACAAGAGAGAGACATAACAGAATAGAAGAAAAAAAATTGATAAAAAACGCGAAGAATTTATACTCTCTTTTGTATCTTAGATGAAAGAGTTTTTAGCTCATATATGAAGCTTGATAGAATGGTCGGAGACTAGAACAATTCATATTTAATCTTTCATAGAGATCGCTAGATGTCGATGATTGAACAATCTAGCTAATTTTTCAGAGAAATATTCAATTGTCTACGATAATTAGCAGACACTTAATGTTACTAATGGAATTACGCACACACAAAATGTAAGATATTCTTCTCTATGAATAAAATTTTCATTTAAAACGAGTATTTTTTTTTTTTGTTAGTTTTAGTAAGACTTTTATCTTATGATTTTTTATATTTACTTTCGATAAGCGATACATGAATGTATTTGCTATGGAGGAAGGTGAAAAAAAATGGACGCATATCTTTATTATATACTTAAAAAGTAAATTAATCACATAGGTGAAGTATAATAAATAGTTGAGCACCACGAGGTGAGCTATTCTTTTCAATTCTCATTCTAAATAGAGAAGATCGAATGTGCTCAAGTGTCATTGGACTGTATTTTAATATATAGACCAAAATGTTTTGAGACCAAATGTTTCTTCAATTTTTGAACGAAAAAAAGAAAACGCTAGAAAAAATTTTAAAACCGTCCATTAGAATTAGAAATATGTTCTCTTTGTAAACCAAGATTTGGAACTTTTGTGTAACTCATAGATTAGGATTTATGAGCGAGATTCCGGAAAATAAAGTTTGGACGAGTTTCAGTGCACAAAGAAACTTTTATATCATAGAAGGAAAATTTATTTCAAATGTATCAAAAGAAAGAACAAACATTTCTATACAACTAAGCGAAATTGACATCGTTACGACAAGGATATGAAGATGCCGAAAACAAAATCATTAATGAAACATCAGAGAATCAATATCACACGTGATACAGTCATATTCTACGTTTCTAGATCTGTTAGCATAATTATGTTAGTTCAAACTTTATTTTTGAGCATTTCACTGATTTACTCATAATTCCAAATTTTAATCCAAAAAGAGTATAATATTCGGATTTTATATCAACTATTATCAGAACATATTAGTATCTTTTTGTTTTAGTAATTCATTTAGTTTTTTTTCAAAGGTCAAGGACGAATTNCCCGATTTCTTGATTTTTAATCAATTTTAATCGATTATTCGATTGTTAATCGATTTTAATTGCAATGACTAAAAAACGCGTTTTTCTCCAGTTTTCACGAGGAAACTTGAATTTTTTATTATTTTTTCTGACTCCTTGCATCGACAAATAGTAAGTGTAGTACTAGCCCTATCCTTGACAAATTTCTATGTACGGCATCGATTCATACTCACTCGTGTGAGCCATAATGCCGATATCTTAGATTAAAATCTGATTTTTCTGGTCATTTTTTACATGGGTAGTCTCGTAGAGCTCTACAAACTTTTATATATGATATTAAAAATGGTATGTGACACTTTAAGACATTCCTTCGTCGGCATAATTCGATATTTAATGCTGTTCATTTATAAGTTCGAAAACGTCGTTGACTTGTTCAAAGCCAATTTGCAAAATAAAATTGGTTTGTTTGCCATAACTTTTGTTACCAACAATGAAAAAGTTTTTTTCTGTTGTTAACATACTATTTCGACCATGGCTTATTTGCTTCAAACAGTCAGCATTACTAGAGGACAATAATTTGACAGCAAGTGCTAGTGGACCTTTACTACGATAACATTCTTGTACATTCAAATTAGCATAAAGATTACGATCAGGTTGAGATCCAGCATTGGCGATGATATAATCGATATTACATAGAGTTGGACAAGGAGAACTATCGAGTGTGACGTCAACTGCTGTGGAGGATGCTGAATAAGTTAATTTGGTTACTACGGTATTGACATAAATCTCAGTAAAAATGCGTTTATTGGCATATATTTGATTGACATTATCAGTTAGTTGACGCCTTTGTTCAAGTGGATCTTCAGGATTATTGCAATAAGGCAATTCATTGATTGATTGTTTGATAATCCAATATAGCTGTGTTTCTGGGTAAGCTTCTTTGACTTTGGCTATAATAGAAAAAGTATCACAATTACTATCGATCCATTCTTGTGTTTGACTAGTCAAGCAAGTAAATCAAACGAAACAAACAACTTTTAAATAACATAAAAATTCGATTAATAAAAATCTAAGATGAATTCCCGGTGTTTCAGGTACTGAATTCTAAGAGTTAGACTATAAGATTCAAGTGAAACTTGCAACATTTCATGATTATACAATTACCTAAATAAAGAGCCGATGTAGCTGCACTGTAACCTTTTCCAATAAGAAGAATTCGTTTACCAGCAAGTTGTTCGTATTTTAAATTAGGTATTAGATAAGTGATGGGTGAAGGTATTTTAATTCGCAATGCTCGTTCATTAACCGCTGGCACATTATTAGGACCTACAAAATTTGGATTATTGTATGTACCACTTGCATCAATAACACAATCAACAATGAAATATTCCTCACAGTCATTGTCTTTATTTTCTACGAGAATAATGAATTTATTAGTATGATAACGACCAATTGAGATAACCTTATGACGTAAACGAATATTTGGTTGTAAATGGCAGCTAACAGGACGTAGATAACATTCGATGAATTGACTGCCTGTTAAGAATGCATTGTTGTCATGATCTTTTTTTAGAAGATCTTTCCCTAATAATGACACATTCATGTGTAACGGGGTAAATAATTGAACATGTGACCATAAACGTATATTATTCGCAATATCATCACCTGATTCAAAAATGATAAACTGATAGCCATGTTTGAGTGCGTGTAAGCCACATTCCAATCCAATCGGACCACTACCAATAATACCAATGAAGAAATTCTGCTTGTCAAATGTCATATTATAAATTCTAAAATATTAATCAATTAAAATTTTCCATTAACAAACACGAATGAGATTATTTAAAGACATACGAGTATATCAATTAACGTTTGTCATAACTTCCGTTTAGTAGATTTTTAATAAGAGCTATAATAATAATAGTCACTGTGCTAATAAAGGTATCACTCTTTTACTTATATAATTACTTGTTTGTATGTTTTCTTTATTTTACTGTTCTATGCTCAATTTTCTCTCTTCTATATGAACTTGTATTATATATGTGAAGTTGAGACATTCTCGAGATACGAAGTAACTCAATAAACATCATTACTGAGAATAACGGTAAAGCTATTTCTTCAGGTTGTTGCTATTGTTATCTATAAGAACTTTTTCAAAAAAAAACCTTCTATCGTAGACAATGACCTTAAGAAGACAGCTTCGAACTTCTTCGTTTTATATGCTTTGTTTTGCTATTACTCGATGCTGATGTGGAAAACAAACCAAGAGTATTGTATTGCTTCGATTTTTTTTCTTTTACATGCTAGTCGAGATACTACTTTCCTGTATTACTAGTATATTTGACGATGTTTCTTTCTCTGTTCTGCTGTAAAAGAACGAAGAAATCATTTTTTGCTAGTGTCTAGTATAGAAATTGCTCTACGAGAAAATACAGACGAGTATTGCCTATTACTTCCGGTACATTGGTATTTCCATAAGACACCAAAAAAATAACGGTGAGAAAAATGCGTTCTTATAATGGGCTACAGCAACAGTAGATCAACAATGCAAGAACATATATCTTTTATTGAAGAACAAAAAATCCCCTCTGTTTTTATATTACAAGAAATCAATGAAATTTATTTTAAAATGCTTTTTATTGCGCTACTTTAATTTTGATTGAAAAGTCCTAAATAATCAAAAACAAATATAATTGTATAATAATAATAAATATTATATTCATTTCTTTTTCATCAGATTCACCAAAATAAATGAAACCAAGTATAAAAAGAAAATTAGAAAATTTGACTGTAGAAATGACTTCTACTTTTTCTCTATGTTATTCATTTATTTGGAAACAAGTTAACCTGTTGACTGAAATACAGTAATAAAAGAAACATTTTTTACATGATCGATGGTATGCATTCGTGAAATAATCTCTCATCGAGTACTTTTATAGAACAGACATGTTCTTTGAGTTAAGTGAAATGACTAACAGATGGATGAAAGTATTGACAAAATTTTTTGAGTTTTCTAATTCATTTTTCTCATCGATTTCATCTGGTGTTTAGTAAAAATAAGCAGGAAGAATTGAAAATGACTTCTTACACAGTATTCCAAGGATTTTAACACATGCATGGCTAAACTTAAATCAAACACCTAATATATGGTATTATTAAATCTTCTCTTACCACCAGTGATGCCAACGAAGTATCTCACCTGGATGAACTGCTTTAATAATATTATTTATGAAAAATATTTCACAAAATTCTACGATAATTATGAAATAGTTTTTGCACATAAAACACAAGTAAACAAAAGTTAGATTAAATATCTAGTATTTATCTAGTTATGACGACACGTTATGTCTAGTCCATGTGTCACAAAGTTATCTAACTTGATCTGTTTGAATCTGTGCTCGTCATGCTCATCTCTCATACAGACGTGGTAGATAATCGTTATGAAAGAGGATAAAACTAATCCTTTGGTGGAAAACGATGCTTCCAACACTGTGAATATGCCAATCGATAGAAAACTATGCTAGATTCTTGACATTCGAACTAGTCATCTTATAGACGTGTTTGAGACACCGACTATACGTGTGACAATTACTGATGTGTATTTGATAAAATATTTTAAGCTTAAAAAGTACGGATGTTGTCGACGATAGATACAATAAGTTATAGTGTTATATACTAGTCAAACCTGGACTAGCCTCAATGAGTCGAAGTTGAGAGGAGGTCAGATTTGAACATGCATACAATATGTCACTTTATTTCATCGTTCAGACATTTGAATTATACAACTAAATGAGCAAGATCGATATATGAGCATGACCAACCATAGGATACCCCAATTTGCTTTCTTTCTATTATCAGTTAAAAAACTAAATCATATTCGGGCAAAATTATCACCCTCATCGTTGAAACTACTAAATTTAAAATATTATCTGCTGATGGTGGTCTTATATGAAATTATCAAGGGGGAACAAACTGATTACTTGATTACTTGATTACCAATGATTACTAGTGATTACTGGTGATTAGGGGTGGGAAGTTACCGTTACGTTCCCGGGTAACTGGTAACGGTTTCGTAACCATCTCCGTCCCCAACCCGAGCCCTAGGGTCATCAAGTCCTATTTTTGAAAAAAATTTTTTTTTATTGCAGAAATAGACTTTTTGGGAAAAAATAAATTTTTTCCAAAACACCCCAAAATTTTGTTGCAAAAATTTTTTTTTGGAAAAAATTTATTTTTTCTCAAAAAGCCTATTTCTGCAAGAAAAAAATTTTTTTTTTCAAAAATAGGACTTGAGGACCCCACGGTTCGGGACTGATGATTATTCGTGATTACTGGTGATTACTAGTGGTTACTGGTGATTACTCGTGATTACAAATTGATTACTAGTATTAGTAATCAGTTTGTTCCCCCTTGTTTTTATCACTTTAGATTTTTCCACTAAATGAAAATGACGAACTATTCTTTGTTTTTTTTTTTAATTAACCTATTTGAAAATATTCCTTTTTATTTATATTGTTTACAAGATGAAAATGCACAAATACATATTTGTTATTCGAACAAACTTTATGAAAATATTTTGTTTCAGATTTTGATTGTATCATATGAACGTATAAATACTTCAACAAGATTTAAAGAAAACAAAAGTTAAAACAAAGTAGACATGGTGCAACTTGAATGATTTTTATTGTCTTTTTTTTCATACATACAATCTAATAATGCACAAAGACACACGTTGCAAAACTTATAGGACAAAACTCAATGTCCGATAAATTCACAGTAAAGAATACTTTTCTTCTATAGTTTAAATCTCGAGACACATTTAAAAACGAAATCATCGTTAGAATCGTTAATTTTTTCAAATTTATTCTTCTTATTTAATATTAATTAACGAGAAGTAAACTTTGGGAAAGATCGAAAAAAATTCTCGTGCAGAATTTCACGAAAGAACGTTTAAAATCAAGAGAAAAATATTTACGTAAAAATCATCTTAAATTACTTGCCTATTGTCAAATCACCGGTATGGTATATAATAGCATAAAACAGTATTAAAAAAGTATTTTTATCTAATGAAAAAAGTACTCAAAATCTATTAAGAATTTTAATAAATTCGAAATAGTTTTGATTCGAATTTGGCCTTGTGTCTGTGTTTAAAAAAAGTCTATACAAATACTTTGAAACTTATTAATAGTTCTTTTGAATTGAACTAAACTGTCTCAGACATTTTCATCCTTACGAATAGAACAAAGTTGTGGCATAGTATCTTATTAAATCCTAAAACTTTGAGTTTTGTTGGATTCCTCAATCTTACAAACAAAAAAAAGCTTGTATGAACACATCGTGAACATTGGAAAACATCGAATATCATCAAATCACGTCAGACTTATTATCTGCTGATAAAACAATCAATATATGTTGATTAGACATATATTTTATCAAAGATCTTCATAGTTTTTTGCTATTTCTCATCAACCAGAACTTCTTTATATTGAACTATAAGTCATCAATCAACAGATTGCCCGAAGTAGACTAAAAAAGTACAAACCAAGTTGAGTTTTCTTTTTCAGATTTAAACTATTTTTTCTGTTCTAATCTTACAATAGTTCATAAAATTGATAAATATGAACAAAAAGTACTAAGAAGATCTTATTAATAAAATAAATGATTTTTATGCATGTTGCATTCTCTGGACAAAATATAGTAACAATAACATGAGTAAAAATAATTCATTGTATCATCATCAATGATGAATTTCACGACTAAATCAATAGAATGTTTGTACAAATTGATTTCGATATCAATGTTATCGATAACAAATGCTTTTAAAACACTATAGCCAATAATTCATTGTTATTTGTACATGTCAGACAAGAAAAACGAAATAATTAAGCAATGAGGTTTGTTGCAAATTGAAGAGACGAAAGTTTTTTTTTGTTTTTGAGAATTATTATTGAACTAAAAAGAAAAAAAAATATCAGTAAAACCTCTCTTAAATGAATATCATTGAGACTTTGAAAGAGTATTCATCTATGAGAGGTGTCACATATTTTATTACGAAATAAAAAAATGTTCCAGAATCTAAGCTTATTTACGTTGCTGTACAATTCCCGAAGTTTTATTGTGCCGAGAGTTTTAGATTTTTGTTAATGCTTTAATTTTAGCTTGTTTGATAATCATTTACCTACTATTTTTGTTTTCGTATTACAATATTGGATACAGAATCAATTGAAATGCATCTCCAGTAATAAATTGTTTCGTGAGACGGAAACATTACTCAATATGTGAGATGTTCACTATAATCAATTTTAGTAGAGTGATTATATTTAAAGTAGATGCATTTAGTTAATTCTCACTGATAAGAACAAACATTATTATTAAAACAAAACTTGATATACAATTAAATATAATATTAGGTTTGTTCTTACAACATTTACGTTCAATTTCTTCAAAAGAAAGACCTATTAAAATCTTTGATGTAAACTGGTATTGAACGCCCTCTTTTTATCGCAGAGGCTAAATGTAATTTTAAAAGAATGGTGAACTTGTTCTAGGTAGCTGCTTTTTTCCAATCCTGCACAATTAACTTAAATCGTTGTCTTAGTTTCATTGATTAATATGAACATTCCATCATATTCATCATCAGAAAGTGTTCATGCAGCTGCTTGTTCTACATCAATAACACCACCAATAACAATGTTAACAATAAATGATTATCTTGATGGTTTACATTGTTTACATGAAGCACAAAAAGTAAATGCAACAACCGAAGAAATTTTATTTAAATTACGTCTTTATCTAGAAGATAAAGTTGGTGGTCAACATATTTTAAATACAATATTAACACTTATAAGAACACAAAAAATTGTTGATTTTTCTAATTATAAAGAATTTGAATATTGTACTAGTTTATTATCACTTTTTATGGTATTTATTTGTTTGGAAAATTCATTTATTGAACAAAAATAATTTTATTAATTTAATACCGTGATTTATATATATGTATAAATATTTTTTTTTTATTTTGTATCGTGAAATATTATATTTTAAATTTGATAGATGATACCGATGGAGTTATTTTTTTTTTCTTTTTCTTAGATAGAATAATTAAAATGAAATTTCAATTCATTGTTTTTTTTTCTTGCTTAACTAAAAGAAAACTACCTATTTAGATATGACTACTTCGCCGACTTTCATTCCGATTTCTATTAAGCATGGTAGTACAACGTTTCATATGCATCTTGATAATCAACCAAATCTTTCGAAAACAGAACAATTTAATATGATAGCTAATCATATTCATATACCATCTGATCGTTTAAAACTTATTAATAAAGGCAAACGATATACAAAAGAGAATTGGCAAGATTTATCTCTTATATCAAATATGACTTTTTTAAGTATTGGAGAACAGAATGAAGATGAAACAGATATAAATACAAAAGATATTGAATGTATTATGCAACAAATGAAAGTTGATCGAAATACAGCTATTAAAACTTTAAAACATTGTCCAAATGTTATTGATGCGATTTTATATTTAGGAAATAAATAAATAAATAATTTTCGAAAAGTTCTAGATGACTTTAGTTGACATAAAAGAAAATTTATCTTTGTTTGATGATGCATTTTCTATTCATCGACAAATACCTGAATTTCAAATAGATTCAACAACATATGATCAATTAATGGAGAGAATTAATAATATAAAACATCCATTGATTCTTGTTGCATATATTGATAATCAACCAGTTGGTTATTTAATGGGTTATGAACGTTATTCATCATTTTATATATGGATTGCTGGTGTTCTTCCTAATCATCGTCGACAAGGAATACTAGTTCAACTAATGAATCAAACAAAACAATGGGCTATGAAAGAAAAATATAATTCGTTGACAATTAAAACACGTAATTCTTTCAAATCAATGCTTCTCTTTCTTATTTCACATGATTTTAAAATAATTGACATTGATAAACGACAATCTGTTGACACTCATCGTCTTATTCTAGAAAAACAGTTAATCATTCCACAGCATTCATCTTCTAATTGATATGAATGTGAAATATGAACAATAAAAGCTGGTCAGCACAGTCACTTTGAGGCTCACATGTGGAACTCACATTTAATGTTTAATCTCATCAAACTAATACAAAACAGACATTTTAATAAGTTGGGCTGGACCGGAGAAAGCCGACTCAACCCATTGAGACATCTGATATAAAATACGTAAAATGAAGAATTTCTAGGAGATCATTGCTGTTTTCCAAAGATAATCGATCGTCAGCGAAACGATCTGCCTTATTTATTACTGAATTCCAAACAAAATCTTTTTTAAAGTCTTGTTGCTAATTGCTCGTTGTTTTTCATTTTTGTATCCTGTTTTTCTTAATTTAGCATTATTATTATTCTAACTATTGATTTAAATAGTAAATAAGCTTGTGGTACATATTGATTATATATACAGTCAGTCTCAACGTACTATTATATACTTCGATAAACTCAGAAACACTGACATTGATTATATTCTAAAGTTATTATTTGGTCAGTTCATATTTTTTATGTTGCTCGTATGATGACTCTTGCAAACCAATAATATCTTTGATACCTTGAGTATAAATTTTATTTAGGTAGAAGTCAAAAACTACATTATTTAGAACGTTCACAAACATATTCCAGTCATTCAGATTTCGACGAAGGCTTGGGAATATTCTAGAACAATCGAAGTCTTGTTGTTAATATCTTTCAGAGCATTTTTCCGTTGTTAAGAAAATCTGAGAAAGAAGTCGGATCCCTGTTGTTCTCGATTGCTATGGAACCATACCCAATGACTGTTGGTCTCCCCTTTGCGTTGTTATAAGGGCGCAGAAAGTCACAAAATCTCGACTTGAAACTTACATTCGCTATATTTTTCATTGAAAATAAAAATGTGAGTTATGCACAAAAAGTATTATTCCACCTAGATGAATTTGCTTTTTTTTGAAAAATCTGTATGATTATCTATTTTTTCATAGTGACGGATTTCGAGGGGATACTGCTCTGATGGATTTCAAAACACGTTTTGCGACTATGATTGTGTGCCTTTTTATTAAATCACTCTCTCTTACCTAAATCTTAGGTTCATTGCTGTGTTTTCATTTGCAATTTTATGACTCAAGTCGAATGATTTTTTTTTTCATGTGCAAACCTCAAGATGTATTCGTAGACAAGTATTTTTACGTATTTACATGAGTTATGTGCACATTTTAAGCAACTCATGCACTAAGTTGATGAACATCATATACATGAGGATACTTGAAACAATCAACTGAACAAAGTAATAGCTGTTTTTCTGCTCAGGACGAAAGGATGCTTCTTGCATCATGGAAGATATCTGAATCCAATGACTCATATAGTTTTCAATTTGGTATGCCTGTTATAGTCTTNTTACTTCACATACAATCAATTTGGTGCTCATTTGTATGTTTTTTCGGTGCTCATTTTACACATAGAGAAAATCAGTGCTCATTTGTATGTTTTTTCGGTGCTCATTTCACATGTCGATAAGTTTGGTGCTCATTTCACTTCTTTTCTGGTGCTCAAAACACACTTCATCAATTTGGTGCTCATTTCACTCCTTTTTCGGTGCTCAAAACACTCCTCGTCCGAATTAATTGATGGTTTAATATCAACTGGAGTATTTTTATCATCGGAATTCTATGCTGATTATGATGGACGAACACCAATGCATTTAGCTGCTGCTAATGGTCATTTGAATGTAATTAAAGTATTGCAATGTCATGGTTATGATGGTAGAACACAAAGAGATCGTTGGGAGTAATTCTGTCTTGGATGGAGCACGACGAAAAAAGTTTACTGAAATTATTGATATTTTACTGGAAGACATTGTTTAGCGATTTTTCGGTTTTTTAATGTATTTGAAATAAAAAACAATTTGATGATTAGGTTTATCGAATAGAGATAAAAACTTGTCAAACTATCAATTATGGAGATCACGAGTTGAGTTTATGAGAAAAAATTTGCTTATGAGATGATCGTTCACCTTTATTCATACTGACTGATTGATATTCATCCGAGACTATTCTTATACTGGAAGAGAAAGAAGAAATAAAGTCCCTGTCTTTCGGCTACCTCGCGATAGTGAGTGCTGTTCAGAGCTGTGAGTGCCGCGATTCCCTGTTCCCTAGGGTTCCGTTTCCAAGGAACAGAACCCATCTGAAGATCTGTTTCCTCACATTCCTGATTATCGTGAGACTTGTGAACATCCGTATTCTTTCGATCTGTATCAATTCACACCCTCTTTTTTCTTCTCTTGTAAGTGCTTTCGAGTGTATGTAGTCAAAAAAATAATAAATGATGAAATCTTGTTTGTTTTTTCTTCATACGATGCATCGTGAAAAGTTCTACAATAACTGTGTGAGAAATTTCTATTAACTTATTATCGATAGCTTTTTCATACTCAAAACGACAAAATGACACTCAATAGTATTCTTTCTCACCGGTTTTTATATAGGTAAAATAAATTAATATTACGCAATTTTAATTACCCGACTCAAAATACAAAAGCGATACAAAACTTTTGAGCTGCATTGCGTTAAAAAGTCCGATTCATGCATTTAAACGCGCTGAAAATTCTTTCAATATTGAATAATCGCTATCGTTTACTACGAGTCTTCCACAGGTACTCACATAGTTATCGGAATAGGAAAAATAAGAGAAAAAAAGACCTGTTACATACACATCTATCATTATATGTACTCGACTTTTGAAACAAAATACTCAATAATGAAATTGAAAAAGGAAATATGTAAAATTTGTCAAAACAGTTGACGGATTTAGAGATATATGTAGATGTAACAGCCTTTCTCTTTCTCTTCTTATTTTTTTTTCTGGCAGCTCTGTGAATACTTATGGAAGTCTAGTAATACAAAAATAAGTTGTATTCAGCATTAAAAAACGTTTCATTGTATCTTATAACACTCATGTGCTCAAGCGTTCACTACTTTATTTCTACTGCTCTTCATATTGAATATATTTTTTCAGGAGTTTTACGTGTCACTAATGTGTCGCCTTATGATAACACACGGAATGAAGATAAAAAATGTAAATAATTTGTGTGGGTGGGTGTGGGTGTGAGCGTGAGTATGGATCATTCTTCACTGACACTCACCACCCACACCTACATTCACACCCAAAAATATAACATATTGCAAAAGTTTTTCTTTTAAATACATTACGTTTTAACGAGCAGAATATAGTAAAAAAATCGAAGTTTAATACCAATGGCACTCGAAAATCTCATATAACTGCGCTATAAAATAACTATTTGCTCATGTAGCATAATCTTCAATTATTTCAACACCATATTTATATTCAATTGATTCTCCTATTTGAAAATACTCTTTAAAATTTCGCCAAAAGTTGTGTGAAAAGGTTGAAAAATCTTTATAGTAATTTTTGGATGTCCAGAAATGCTTGAGCCTTTTCTCCTCCTTGTCCAATTTTGACGGACTCCTCTATCTTCCTTTATCTAGACGTCTTGTATAGATGACCTCTTAACTAAAAGAAAACTACCTAATTAGATATGACTACGTCGCCGACTACCATTCCGATTTCTATTAAGCATGGTAGTACAACGTATCATATGCATCTTGATAATCAACCAAATCTTTCGAAAGCAGAACAATTTAATATGATAGCTAATCATATTCATATATCATCTGATCGTTTAAAACTTATTTATAAAGGCAAATGATATACAAAAGAAAATTGGCAAGATTTATCTCTTATATCAAATATGACTTTTTTAAGTATTGGAAAACAGAATGAAGATGAAGCAGACATGAATACAAAAGATATTGAATGTATTATGCAACAAATGAAAGTTGATCGAAATACAGCTATTAAAACTTTAAAATATTGTCCGAATGTTATTGATGCGATTTTATATTTAGGAAATAAATAAATAAATAATTTTTGAAAAGTTCTAGATGACTTTAGTTGACATAAAAGAAAATTTTTCTTTGTTTGATGATGCATTTTCTATTCATCGACAAGTACCTGAATTTTAAATAGATTCAACAACATATGATCAATTAATAGAGAGAATTAATAATGTAAAATATCCATTGATTCTTGTTGCATATATTGATAATCAACCAGTTGGTTATTTAACGGGTTATGAACGTTATTCATCATTTTATATATGGATTGCTGGTGTTTTTCCTAATCATCGTCGACAAGGAATACTTGTTCAACTAATGAATCGAACAAAACAATGGGCTATGAAAGAAAAATGTAATTCGTTAACGATTAAAACGCATAATTCTTTCAAATCAATGCTTCTCTTTCTTATTTCACATGATTTTAAATTAATTGACATTGATAAACGACAGTCTGTTGACACTCATCGTCTTATTCTAGAAAAACAGTTAATCATTCTACAGCATTCATCTTCTAATTGATATGAATGTGAAATATGTACAATAAAAGCTGGTCAGCATAGCCTCTTTGGGGCTCACATGTGAAACTCACATTTAATGTTTAATCTCATCAAACTAATACAAAACAGAAATCTGAATGAGTTGGGCTGAACCGAAGAAAGCCGACTCAACCCACTGAGACATCTGATACAAAATACGTAAAATGAAGAATCTCTAGGAGATCATTGCTGTTTTCCAAAGATAATCGATCGTCAGCGAAATGATCTGCCTTATTTATTACTGCATTTCAAACGAAATCTTTTTTAAAGTGTTGTTGCTAATTGCTCGTTGTTTTTCATTTTTGTATCCCGTTTTCCTTAATTTAGCATTATTATTATTCTAACTACTGATTTAACTAGTAAATAAGCTTGTGGTACATATCGATTATATATACAGTCAGTCTCAACGTACTATTTTATACTTCGATAAACTCAGAAATACTGACATTGATTATATTCTAAAGTTATTACTTGGTCAGTTCATATTTTTTATGTTGCTCGTATGATGACTGTTGAAAACCAATAACATCTTTGATGCCTTAAGTATAAATTTTATCTAGGTAGAACTCAAAAACTACATTATTTAGAACATTCACAAACATATTCCAGTCATTTATATTTCGACGAAGGCTTGGGAATATTCTAGAACAGTCGAAGTCTTGTTGTTAATATCTTTTCGAGCATTTTTCCGTTGTTAAGAAAATCTGAGAAAGAAGTCGGATCCCTGTTGTTCTCGATTGCTATGGAAACATACCTAATGACTGTTGGTCTCCTCTTTGAGTTGTTATAAGGGCGCAGGAAGTCACAAAATCTCGACTTGAAATTTACATTCGCTATATTTTTCGTTGAAAATCAAAATGTGAGTTATGCACAAAAAGTATTATTCCACCTAGATGAATTTGCTTGTTTTGAAAAATCTGTATGATTATCTATTTCACAGTAGCGGATTTCGAGGGAGTACTGCTCTGATGGATTTCAAAACACGTTTTGCGACTATAATTGTGTACCTTTTCATTCAATCACTCTCTCTTACCTAAATCCTAGATTCATCGCTGTGTTTTCATTTGCAATTTTATGACTCAAGTCGAATGATTTTTTTTTCATGTGCAAACCTCAAGATGTATTCGTAGACAAGTGTGTTTAAGTATTTGCATGAGTTATGTGCACAATTTAAGCAACTCATGCACTAAGTTGATAAACATCATATAATTACATGAGGATACTTGGAACAATCAACTGAACAAAGTAATAGCTGTTTTTTGTGCTCAGGACGAAAGGATGCTTCTTGCACCATGGAAGATATCTAAATCCAATGACCCATATAGTTTTCAATCTGATATACCTGTTTTAGTCTTTGTTATTTAAACTGTGAGTTTTGATGAAGCATCGAATTATTTTCAATTTTAAAACTGAAAAGCACTTATAACATTTAATTAAAAGTGATTTCACACATTACAGATATTTCTTCATCCGTTATGACAGATGACAAAACCCAATGGTGTATTATTATCACTAGTTTTCGATCAGAACGGATTTATGCTGTTAATCTGTGTAGTTCGTACTGTTTATCATGCAATATTTAATTTATGATCACTTTTACACACAACTGAACTCTTCAAAAGATTTTAATATATGTCTAAAGCACATGACTTGGGGTGTCGGCGTGGGCTTGTTCTTTTCCTGCACATCCACACTCACATCCACATCCACCCACACCCTCCATCGGGATCCAGTAGGATCCATGGGATCCAATGATATTCATTAATATAAATCATGTTTTTAAGAATTTACAAGAACAAAAAACATTAGACAGACGCATATTATAAAAATTTATAAATCAAAACATGCGATAGAAGAACTGCAATGGCCATTACGTAATATGCTCATAACTCTGACTTATCTATGTGATATTTTGTAATAATCGATTACTAACAAAAGATATTACCATCTTTCAGAACATAGGAAAAGAACCATTAAAACATTCAATTATGCATGCTGTTTTATGACTATTTATGTACATCAGTATTTTTCAAAACATTCTATGAGTTCTCTACAATATAGACGAGGATGACAGAACATCGCTGTCTTACACTATTTCCACAACGACTTTCGTTTGCATATTAACTAGTTCTTCGTGTTGAAGTGAACATTTCTGATAGTCTAATCAGTGAACTATGGCTTACAGCCATTCGTTGAGAAATATAATTCGACTGTTATTTAATATGTTTTATTCAAATACAGTAGGGGACAAAATTATAAGAACAAAAAATTGTTTTAATCTATCAGTTTATNTCAGTTCATATTTTTTATGTTGCTCGTATGATGACTCTTGCAAACCAATAATATCTTTGATACCTTGAGTATAAATTTTATTTAGGTAGAAGTCAAAAACTAAATTATTTAGAACATTAACAAACATATTCTAGTCATTCAGATTTCGACGAAGGCTTGGGAATATTCTAGAACAGTCGAAGTCTTGTTGTTAATATCTTTCAGAGCATTTTTCCGTTGTTAAGAAAATCTGAGAAAGAAGTCAGATCCCTGTTGTTTTCGATTGCTATGGAAACATACCCAATGACTGTTGGTCTCCCCTTTGCGTTGTTATAAAGGCGCAGAAAGTCACAAAATCTCGACTTGAAACTTACATTCACTATATTTTTCATTGAAAATCAAAATGTGAGTTATGCACAAAAAGTATTATTCCACCTAGATGAATTTGCTTTTTTTTGAAAAATCTGTATGATTATTTATTTTTTCATAGTAGCGGGTTTCGAGAGAATACTGCTCTGATGGATTTCAAAACACGTTTTGCAACTATGATTGTGTGCCTTTTTATTAAATCACTCTCTCTTACCTAAATCATAGATTCATTGCTGTGTTTTCATTTGCAATTTTATGACTCAAGTCGAATGATTTTTTTGTTTCATGTGCAAACCTCAAGATGTATTCGTAGACGAGTATTTTTACGTATTTACATGAGTTATGTGCACAATTTAAGCAAGTCATGCACTAAGTTGATGAACATCATATACATGAGGATACTTGAAACAATCAACTGAACAAAGTAATAGCTGCTTTTTCTGCTCAGGACGAAAGGATGCTTCTTGCATCATGGAAGATATCTGAATCCAATGACTCATATAGTTTTCAATTTGGTATGCCTGTTATAGTCTTTGTTATTTAAACTGTGAATTTTGATGAAACATCGAATCATTTTCAATATAAAATTGAAAAGTACTTATAACATATAATTAAAAGTGATTTCACACATTACAGATATTTCTTCATCCGTTGTGACAGATGACGAAACCCAATGGAGTATTATTATCACTGGTTTTCGATCAGAACGGAGTTATGCTATTAATCTGTGTAGTTCGTAGTGTTTATCATGCAATATTTCATTTATAATCACTTTTACACACAATTGAACTCTTCAAAAGATTTTAATATATGTCCATAGCACATGACTTTCTTTTCTTAAAATACTTCAATATCTCATATGCATGAAGAAAAAGTTTGAATAAGGAATGACAAAAGACAATCTGTATGATTTATTTCAAAATATCAATCAATATTAAAATAACTCGAATGAAATTATCACAGAATAAGTACATTTTTGTTGTATAATATACCTTGCATTGTTTTAATGATGACCTGAGCCACCAACACGACCATCACCGTTTAAATCCATATGAGTAGCTTTCTCCAATTGATTCATTACGCCACCACCACCACCACCACCCGAGTGAGGATTATTTCCATATCCATGTCCACCTTGCGGACCATGACCCATACCACCACCCACACGACCATCCCCATTGAGATCCATATGAGCAGTTTTTTCCACTTGATTCATCATACCTCCACCGGCACCCCCATGACCTTGTGACTGACCACGACCTTTTTTGTAAAAAAAAGAATGAAATAAAATTTATTTGTTTTTCAGAAAACTCATACCTGAACCAATAACACCATCACCATTTAAATCAACACCTAATTTCTTTTCAACTTGTTTGGTTATAAAGTCTATACAAGAAATTTTGATGGGAATTATTTGAAATTTTATTTAGAGTATAAAAGATTTCTTTATTTTACAAACATAACGCCTTGGTTAACTTTTTACTTCATATCTTAATATATTGTTCTTTAGTTTTAGCAGGGTTCGAGTCTTTTTTAAACTGAACTCAATCATTTCCCTCGGAAGAAGAATTTTTAGCCTCTCTGGTTCCTGTCTGATTATGCTTCCTTCTTCGTTAGTAAGTTTTTGCAACAGATTTTATAATGCTTAAAATTGACTTTTTTCTCAGCTTTTATAAATTATGAAATAAATATATTCAAAAGAATAAAATGCAAGCTTACTCATGTTCTTGTAATGTTGAGAATAATAGAGAAGAATTTTGTTGCACGTAATATTTATACCCTTCTCGTTTCAAGCTACGACAAATGTAGACGCTTTCTCTTTCGAACCCTATAGGTATTCTCTTCATATTTTTTCTTCCTTCTCATTGATTATGTTTTTTTTTAAATCAGCATTATTCCGTATGATAAAATATGTTGTTGACATTGCCATTGGCTTTTAAAAAAGAAACTGTACTCCTTCTCGACGACAACGTTTGACAATATTGTTTTTTTTTTGCGTTCGTTTCTTTGATGCATTGACTGCTATATTTGATTATAAGTGGAGTTCTGAAAAAACAATTTGCATTTCTAAGAGAATGTGCATAAAAGTATTCTCTTGAATATAGAGAAAAATTATTTTCTTTCAACTTATGACTGGAAGTAACAAGATGATCTATAATACTTAACTTGCTTAATCAAAAAATATGAAAATATGATTTAAATTAAAAAAGAACACTTATTTTCAGTATTTAAATTCGTTACTCTCAACAATAATAATGGAGACGAAAAGAGAAAAACAGCTATTGACATTGATTTCTAATATTTTCTAATAAAATACTTGAAAGAACTTATTCGTTGGACTATAGAAAAAAAAATACTGTCGTGACAATATTATTTTGCAATAAGCAAATGAAGAGATTGGTTATTACCATAGTGATTTTTTTATTACCTCTATGAGGTTTCAATTTTATGTATTTAGTGATAAAACATACATCTTCTTTGCATGAATCATAAGAAATCGTAATATTACTTTGTTTTAATTGACATAAGTGAAGTTATTATCTTAACATGACATTACTTATTGTGTGAAATAAGATCTTGAATAATATGAGAAGATATTTCCATATGAAATAGATCATCGATACTCACGAGCGATTATCCTCAAATTTTCTCTTCCAGTTTTAATGCTTTTTTACGCATGGATACCACATAGTGTACAAACAAAAATTCTAAAACTATTTGGATTCCTTTAAGATTTGATTCAGCTATAGAATTTTGATCTAAAACATTGTACTTATAGAGAACTCAGCTACACTAGCTTCTATGAAAAAACTCACAAGTTTTGAACAAGGTCTTTTCGAGATAGAAAGCTTTCAAAACAAGACATATTGTATAGACTATCGATGAGCAAGGCTCTACATCGTGAAAGTCTCATATCTTGAAGAGACTTTGTTCAAAACTTCTGAATTTTTTTCAAGAACACTAGTCTAGTTGAGTTCTCTATATGTGAAAATGTTCGGATCAAAATTCGATAGCTTAGTCAAATATCAATGGGGATCCAAACCATTTTAGAGTTTTTATTAGAACACTAAATTATGTATAGTATCAATAGGCAAAAAAAGAAATCTTTGAAATCGGAAGGAGTTTTCTCATAAGTGAGTTGTGTAGACCTTAGTGAATTTTCGTTGTACGACCCTATATTTGTAGCAAGAGTATGCTTTCGAATTTCGACTTGAAATTCCGTCTACATAAAGAAATCAATTAAATAGCTGACATTAAAAATATCAGAATTTTTGAATTTAGTCTCTTCGAAATATTGGACTTTAAAGTATAAGCATTTTCCCATAGATTAGAGCTCTTGGGGATCAACATTTTCGAATTCAGACCCATTTAGTTAAACTTCTCTGGACTCAGAACCATATTTTACTTGTAATTTTAATGAAACCTTTTACTCAGAGCCTGTTGGTAGCTCCGAGTTCCACTATTAACGCCTCCTACATATTTGTTAAACAGTCTTGGTAATGATTCTATAATAATCAAGTCATGATCAGCTCTTACTTTTAGAGTATGATCTGTTGGGTCGGCCACGAATCTGAATTCGGGGCCAATCCGACGAGTCTACCATGAATAGTATTAAAAGCTATCGACACACTAAAAGACCTGAGATCTTCTATTCTGTCTTATCGTTCATAAGTTATAATGGGGGGGGGGGGAGTCTTCTATTATGTCAACAGATATTATTCTGTGGAAAAAGGAAGACTATTGTCGGTAAGCAGTGTTCTTAAAACAATACAATCATTTAAACTTCTCAATAACTAAATAGTTGAAAAAAGAAAATCAACTTTTTCTTGTCAAACTCATTTCAATCATTTGCTTATATCACTAGCATAGTTATCTATCTCAAACTAACTTGAATGGATATGATCGTTTTGTGCAGAAATAACTTATAGAAAAACAGCGGTTGAATACTCATTATTTCGAAGAATACCTTTAACTCTTATTCCGAAAAGAAATGCGTTCTCAAACTCATAAGAAGTATTCACAGAACAGACAAATTCCGACGTCTATACATGAAGTTATGTTTTCTTTATTTTTGCAATAAAAGTGATTGTGCATTTCTAGAAGTCAAAGGTGAAGAGGCCTTTTAATTAATGCACAACGAAATTTTACTTAATATGCTACTATTTTACTAAGATCTCTTCATGTGTTACACGCGCGAATCTGTACCGCGTCCATTAGATCCTATGATCAAAGTTATGGTTTTTCCGTATACAGAACCTAAAAAACTTTTTCAGAGTAAGCTTCAAAGAAGCACGTAGATGACTCCACGACATGTTTACAAAAAATGAATACGTTCTTTAATAGACAGTTGTTTCCTATTAGCTGTTTCTCAAGATTTTTCTAACTCGAAATTGACACGTTGTTATGAAAACGGAAGTAAAATATTGTTCATACTGAACTTAGATATCATTATAGACTTAAATACTAAAAGTCAATAAACTCCATAGATTATTTAAAAGAAATGATTTTCTGAGTAGGATCTGCTAATAGGTATGTTGCTTCATTTATCCAAAGGAGAGGAGGTGGGAGTCTTTTTATTTGTCGAAGGATTTAAGGTATTTATTTTTGGAAAGTTTCATATCTCGACGAGAGCTGCTCCAAAAATCCTAAAAGTTTCATACTAGCTAGTCTAATTGATTTCTTTACGTGGGAACAGTTTTCGATAGAATTTCTCTAAAAAGGTTCAATTATTTTTAGAAACAAACCATAAGCACGAACTTTTTTATGGTAGATTTAGTTCAGTAAGATCTATAAGATGCATTAAGTCTCGATTGAAAAGCAAATCGACATCTGGAAATGTTCACTCATTAGAGAAATACATAAAATTCTTGTTATTCGATAAGCTACAAAAACAATTGAAACATTTTTTATTTTTGATGAAGTGAACAAAGCGATAAACAGTTTGTTTTATTCATTCAAGTCTAAAAGTATTGTGATTGTGAATGTTGACTCATTGAATAATCTAGACTATTATTCTTTAATAGTAATGGTGGTGCTTTCGTTGTATAATGTTTTTGTTGTTGACATTGTGAGTAATCACTACTACTTGAACTTGTATAACTTCGAAATGTTTTAATAGATGTTTCCGTTGTTTTATAATTCGCAGCTTGTAATTGTCCTTCAAGTTTAAGTAAATGAGTATGATTTGATTTACCATCGAGCAATGATGAAACTTGATTAATAAAGGCAAACAATTTGTCAATTGATCGTTGAGATAAACGACGTTGAAAAATGCTACGATTATGAATAATTTCATGAAGTATATTAAATAAACGATCAATTGGATCGATTACACAAATATTAGCAGCAAATTGACGATCACTATCATCAATTATTTCTACATTTTCACAATACTGACGAAGACGATTACATAATTTATCCAATATACGTGAAACACAAGAATTCGACGAAGCTAAACAATTTATTATTATTTCAGTTGTACAAAGGACCCTCTCGAATTAGGTGATCTATTCGGAATTGAAAAATTAAATATATCATGTAGTAGAGCAAGCCAAGATAAATCGAAGAGTATAAAGTAAAACTTATTTTTCCGTAAGACTATCAAGGAACTACGTAATCGAATCAATTTACTGATAGGCGACTATGAACTCAATGCATGATCATTGCTGTCTTTGGTATCAGTCGAAGGTGTTTGCAATATTTATTCATTGTATACAGTTTTGTAGCGTTTTTCATGGGCTACAAACTCATATATTCAACGTCTTCAATCATTCTATCTCTAATAATAGACAAAAAATGCGATCTTTCAATGATTTATCATCGTTTTCCACTGACGATGGGACTCCGCGTTTCCAATAGTGTCGACCATAGAAGATGTGACCAGACATCATATTTTCTCAGAAATTACCTGCAATGTAACACGATAAAACACACTATTTAAAAGTTCTCCAAAATGAGTGTGTGATGCCCAAAATAGTTTCGTATTGAAAATGCTAACCAATTCTTCCATTGACTTTTCTCTTCATGTTCTACTTCAATATTTTGATTATTGAGAAGAAATTCTGGTGCGAAATAAGTATCATATTCGGAATCAACATAACAAACAGTATTGAATAGCTTATACTTTAACAAAGTATTTTTTTTTCGTCAAAATTCAATTCGTGGAAGACTACAGAGTTAAACTCAAGAAAAATGGTGGAAGTGAAGTAACGATCGAATTTCAATGAAAAAAATTTAGTTAAAAGATAAATGTTTCAATGCATTATTAAAAGAGAAAAATTAATGTAAAAATTGGTTAACTTTTTCAATGTGGGAGTATTTAAAATATCACGTGCTCATTTTGGAGAACTGCCAGCAGATAGTGTGTTCTGCAGTGGTACATTGCAGACAATTTCTGAGCAAATTTGACGTCTGGTCAACTCTTCTATGGTCGACACTATTGCAGACGTGGAGACTCATCATCATTGACAAAAAAAATCGTATTTTTGTCTATCAAAAATAGAATGATCGATGATGTTAAGTATATGAACTTGCAGTCCATGAACAGCTCTACAAAACTATATAAGAAAAATCTATCAGTAAATAGATTCAAGTTCTTTCGAAGTCTTATGAAAATAAAATTTACTACAAATTATTTGATGCACCTTGATTTGCTGTACAACACTCTATTTGTTTTTTTTTTAATTCGGAGTTCGTCATCTGATCCAACAGGGTTCTTTTTTCTTTATTTACCTAATGAAATAATCATTTGATGAATAAAATAAATATGATTGTCTGTAATATGATCAAGTAAATCAAATAGACAATCAAGAAATTTATCAATCATTGGTAAAATATCAAGAACAATATGATATGGTTTATCATTATCAGTTTTAAGATTATTAGCAATAATTTGTATTGTATAAAGGCATGCATCAATTGGTATTGTTTGATGAATGATATCTGTTTTTGTTACTATCCATTTCGTTAAAGTATTAAGTAAAAATTCTACATCATCAATCTTAATTTGATATTTTCTATCTTTTAATTGAAATACTTTTTCAGCAAATTCACCATATTCATATTCATTTGTTTGTTTTTTGTTGCGGTCATCATTTTCAATTGTAGCTGTTGTAAAATCCATGAAAGAAATACTCGAAGTTAATTTTGAATGAGAAGGAAAAACACGAGATAGAATATCTTGTTGACGAAGAATAAGATGTTCATCAAGTATAGATACAAGTTGACTTGAGCTATTAGGCCGAGGAAATAATCGTTTAGATAAAATACGTGTAAAAACATCTGGCTTAATACCATCTGGTGTATTACGTATAATTGCTATTGCTAATGATAATTTTTTAAATAGTTCGACATTAATTATTTGTAAATCCATGGATTAAATCGATGAATTGGATTAAAATGAATAAATTTAATAAATAAAAACAACCGCACTCTTTTTAAAATAGCCAATCATTATGAAGATGTTCGTATTCGAAAGAGGACACTGAAGTTTTGAAGAAAATTTGACGGATTATATGATAAAGAAAAACACTTAAAAAGCAATCAGTTTCGATTTAAGAAATAAATGATTTCTATTGAGAACATTTTCTCGTTTGATAATTTGAATATTTGTTTATGAAAAATATATCATATCAAACGAGATATAATCGGGTGCGTCAAAATAAATGTTCCTGTAAGTATTTTCTCAGTATCATCATACCTTAATCTTGGTGTTAAAAAGATTCACGATTTTATTTTCTACAGGAACATATTACTAGTGAAATATTTGTATCATTACGTGCTATATCAGTGAATTAGTTCATATTCCAAACTTTAGAAAAATAACCGTTTTGATTCAGCGATCCTCGGACTCAGAAAAATTTGTATTAAATGACGAAAAAAAACTCGAGCCAATATAACTCAACTTTATATCAATTTTAAGAGAACTGAATGGTACACCAGACTAAAATGCGACAAGTTGAATAGGGTTCTTTATCCGGATACATCATACAAAACAAGCTAAGTTTTACGTGTTTTGAGCTAACGAGGCAACCTGTTCACGTGTCAGCCGAGCCATCATTCTTCAGATGTCGAAGTTTCACTGAGTTTTTCAACAAAAAGCTGTAGTTCCTCTCGGGTCACGTATAAAATAAAGTTTCAACTTCAAATTTTCCATGAACAAAAGTTCTTAATGAGATTAGTTGATTGTGCAAAGTTTAGCTTTTCTATTCTTTCCTTTTTGGAGATCTAAATAAATAAACAAAACTATGAACTAATCTCATTGAAAACTTTGTTTATGTGATGTTTAAAATAGAAATTCTCACGTGACTTGAGAGGATTCACAGCTTTTTGTTAAAAAATCCAGTAAAATTTCGATATCTTAAGAACGAAGACCCTGGAATGCCAAGTCATTCTAGACTTTTCTATTACTCATCAAATGAACATTGTCTCGGTCAAAAAGCGATTTAGCACTTGGGGAGATTCCCTCATAACTTTTCATAAAGTAATGTTTACGTCGAAACAAGAACTTGGTTGAAACGAACTTCATTGTATATCATGATTAAGAACGCACTGAACTATCCCATTGTTCGAGAAGTCCATGCAACTATATCAAAACAGTGTGCTAGAGCCATTTCCTTGAGATGAAACCGGTACCGATAACCGATCGGTCAGGTCCGGTATCGATCTGGATTTCCAATCGACCGGTCTAAATTTTCCACTTTGCTGCTTTTATCACTAAGAGTAACGCAGCGTTGCAATTGGTTCTAATCGTATTACTGGTAGACCGCTACCGGTACCGGTCTGGAAAAAACTAGACTGGTTCCATCTCTGCCATTTCGCTTACAGTATCGTGTGAAGAGTGTATCTTTACCTTGATTCACGGCTTCCTGTGGGTGTGGATGGGTGTGGGTGTTGGTGAGTGTGGAGTATGGGTGGGTGTGGGTGTGGGTCGAGTACGGATTTCGTGAGGTACTTTGCCTTTATATCGCACGCATCGACACTTACAGTCACACCCATCCACACCCCACACCCACACCCTATCAGACATTTTACAAGAAAGCATTACAATATACACTTGCATATGGTCGACCACGGTATTAATTCAATTAAAGAAAACATAGAAGATATCAAGATAAAATAGATGAACAACAAAATTCAATTTCTATCTTCAAAATCACAATTGACAGATAGACTCAATTTTTATGCTTTTTTTGTATTCAATAAAAATAATCGAGATGTTGATTATGAAGATAACAAAATAGAAGAAACAAAATATAAAGAGAAAACATCAAACATTCGAGTATCAAAACATAAGAAGCACAATAAACAGACTTTAAAATTAGATAATTAATTATACTTAAAATTTCCATAAATTTGGAAAATCTTGTCTTATGTATCCATATTCAACATCATGCAGAATTTGATAATGACTTTTCTTTACTAAAGAAAAGATGCAAAAAAGTTTTGCTAATTTAATTGAAATTCAAATGATTTTCACCATAAACGATTTACAAATTCATCAAGTTGATTGAGTTGTTTGTTCTCTTATATGTCATAAACCATTGAATTGTTTTGATTTTAATAAAACAACAAAATCGTAATCAAAAAAGAAAATATTTCTTGAGGGTAAGGCTAAAGGTTGGATGAGAGAAGCTACCACAATACCAGGTATTTCGATATTGCTGGATAAATCTTATCAAGTGACGCAAGTATCAGTACAATGATCCAAAAATAAGAACTACATAGTATAAAATACTAAACAACTAAAGAACAAAGGACAAAATCTAGATGAAAAAGTGGAAAAAAGAAAGAAATATAACCAATCGTTAATGAATGTCCTATCATTAAAATTTAATTCATCATTTGATAATGGTTGAGTATTATTAAATGTGAAATAATGTGTGGGTTGTTTCTCATTGTTATACATTCTAAATACTTTATCTACTTTAATATTTTAATCATCATGTACTTGTTCTTCAACCTCTACTTTTACTTTTTATCTAGAGTGTGGATATTGACGTGGGTATGGGTTTTCGCGCAGAAAAGGATTTTAAAGTCAAGATTGACATCATGCCCCACCCCACATCTATACCCCCACCCCACACCCCAAGGAGGAAATAGCGAGACTTCATCTACTTTCGAAGTTTTTTGAAGTACGATGAAAGTATGATGGAAGTACGTGAGAAATACAGACTAAGAATATGAAATTAGAAGGGAAGAAGCAATGAAGCACAACGAACCATGCTGAACTATGAATGATCTCTCATATCAATATCATAGTTTCTGTTAAATACGCTATTATTCCAAACCATGAAATATAATACATCCAATAACAGTTTTCACAAGATAATTTTCTGTAGGGATGTCACTTTTGTGTTTCGTTCCAAGAAACAGGAACGTGACATGGATTCCCTTAACTTTTAACAGAAGGCTTCCGAATTCATCGAACGAAAGGCACTTTCTTAAAAATAACGATATTCTACAAAGTTTGACCAAAAGTAATCGGGGTCGAGCAATCCGAATCTGCAATCGGATTTTCATAATTTTGATTTGATTTTTATTATCAAGGAAAGGCTATTTTCTGAAAATAACGCTTTTTTATAAAGTTTGACCAAAGGTTATCGGGGTCGAGGAGTCTGAATCTGCAGTCGATTTCACAAAATTTTGAATTTGATTTTCTACATCAGAGAAGCATATTTTTGAAAAATAACGATTTTTTTGTAAAATTTGATCAAAGACAATCGAGGTCGAGGAATTCGAATCTATAATTCGTTTCTGTTAGGACCTGACCTCTATTGTCATTTTTGTTTCTCCATTCGTTATATGATACGTCGTCGTTTCTGTTTTTTTTCTCTCCTTTTACATTTAGAAATAAACAGTCAGTCAGATATTGTATAAGATTGAACTCACTTACCTTTATATTATCCACACATTCGTGGTGCAGTATCTTACAGTGGTGATAGCGGTGTTTGTGGAATCTCCTTCATGAAAGGAGTGTGCCGTAAAGCGAATTATTGATTATAAGTCTCATGGCTGCAAATACTCGATCGAACCAACAAGTTCAAAATGAATTAACTTCTACCTTGGAGTCTAATAACACTTTACCATTAATATAATTAGTTGAAAATTCGGATCAGAGACCGTCACAGGGCACTTTTNAATCAATAACACAATTGCCGTTCATTGATAGTATTAGTGATTCAAATATTCGACAAAAATTGTACAAGCAGTACAAAAATGTCACTCAACAAGCGAGAGCCGATATGATGACTATTTATATGAAATCTGTCGAGCCACAAATGCATGAAAGTAAAAAGCACTACAATGTGGCGATGAGAGCAATGTGGAACCTTCGCAAATCTATTCCAATCGATCAACAATCAACTTTTATGCCAATAGATCTGATCAAACAACGTTTAACCACTGTCGCTGCACGTATCGAGTGTATATACAAATTTAAAACTGAACTATTTCGTGTCAAATCGAATGCTCACTAACTGAACTTTCTCTATATTGTGCTGTAGTTTGTAGTTGAATCTATGATTTGCATTCTAATATTGATCTAATCGTACTCGTTTTCTTTTCCAGATGTATCTAAAACAGATTTGTAGATTGAAATCTATTCATCGTCATTAACTTTTCATTTAATCTTTTAAAAAAATCAGTGTCATACGGAACTTAGAAAAAGATTTAACAAGTTGCTAAACCGAAAAAGAATCTTCCCCTGACTACACAGGAAGGACCTTTACTTCTGAGCCTTTTTTTAGGTTTCGTAGACAAGAAAATGGTTTTGCACAAAGGCTACAAAACCTTTGAGGTTTCATAGAGTACCTCCAGAGTTTCATACGAAACCTTCAAAAATTTCAACTGAACCGCGAAGGTTTTGTAGCCTTTGTACAAAACCATTTTCTTGTCTCCGAAACGTAAAAAAAGGTTCAGAAGCAATGGTTCTTCCTGTGTATTCAGAAGATGATCCTTTTTTGGTTTATCAACTTGCAAAACTTTTTTCTAAGTTTCGTATGAAACCGATTGTTTTTAGGATGTAAGACTATCTCATTCCCATACTTCAAAATATTCGCGTTTGGTAGCTTGACTATTGTTGGTCATACCCATGTATCCGACAAAATTATCAGAACAAATTCAATGTTCATCCTTATCTTCTAAAAATCATGCTTGTTTCGTTTCTCACTTCAAGATGATTTCTCATCTGACCTTGAACAAAGTTGACCATGGTCTATTGTTAATTCCGTATTGGACATTCTTAGGGCCGAAATTCATGTTGATCGAAGATCATTGATAGAATTGTGATCTGCGAGACATGATCGAAGATATTCAATCGACTGATTTGTCTTTGATTCTCATTATCAATCGAGACGTCAATCTTGTTGTCCGTCGTTCTTAACTTCAATTTGAGAGAATTGAATATGAGTTGGGTCAAAGTTGGTCCAATTTATAAGGTTTTTTCATGATTAGACCAACATTTTTTTTAGATATTGTTCTTTCTCTTTTATGTAGTCTTTATTGAAACGATTTTTCCCAGAGTTTTTACGCTAACGAAATGAGGAGCCAACTGTGCGACGATTTTGAGAGAGGAAATGCCAGGGCGGATGGACTAACTCTTTATTTGGCTTCCTCATATCATCAATCGCATCGATTACACAGAGAACATGTGCTTAAATATATCATCATGAGAGAGAGATACCAGGAAGGGACATATACATCTTGTCACAAACTGTTTAACTCTCGTACTACCAACCAAGGTTATTTTTTATCCTGTTTTCTATACTACAGTCGTGAAAAAGAGTAACTGTCCATTACTTCCAATAAATATCTCAACATATTGGGCTGAAATTTCTACTGTTAATAGGACTTCGAGATCTGTCGTCCACAACATCAACATGAGTTCGGTCAGCTGCAACATGACTGAGTTATTATATGAACACCATTCCAAAGTTGAAACATCTATATCTCGGTTGCTTGAACATATATATCGCCGCGCGACATCCCATTCGAAAGCCTAATGTCTAAACTTTCTCTGGTAAAAATTTCATGAGAAACTACTTTAAAATGATTGAAGTATAATTTTTCATTGAAAATCTTTTCCGAGTACAATGCTCTAGTCATCAGTCGAGTACCTATAACTTGGCTTGTTTTTGCTCGATTTATTTGAAGTTTTGTTTGGTAAGTAGCAATGGGCTCACAAGTGTCTAATAGAAGTTTCAGAACCATAGTTTCTGATGAGACGGAGAAACAGTGAAAACGGCTATACTTATGATGTCTAAAATAGGCATGATAGTACTAAGGTTTTTAAAATATATTGAGCAATAGTTTCTTATTTTGGCTAGGCCAAGATGAACAAGATTGGTCTACTTTTTATCTTTACGCAAAGGTGACGCGTGCTGTTTACCTATTATGATTCAGCCGTAGAGGCCAAACAAAAATTGCTTGGTGTGCCCATTCTCTTCTTACTCTTTTCACGGAAAAGACGACATGTTTGCTCAAGGTACACTTAAGTCGCTGTTTTCACTTGCGCAATAAAAGTCTGATAAGCAATCGATGAATGACTCATTTTGTTGGCTGCCCGTACTGGCTTTTTTTTGCTTGCAAAAAAAGCAAAGTTAATACTCGAGTGTAGCGAAGCTGAATCACTATCAGTTGATATTGACACTATGATATTTTGGTACTATTATAAAAAGCAAATTTTTGAGAAACTGGTGTGCCAAATGATAAATAAGAGTGCTAATGAAAACTATTTCTAATGCTTCATATAACTGTTCGATTCATAAACAATAGTTCTTGTCCAATTCGATAACATCAGCATTGTCACGTGTAATTTGTAAAGTTGAAGCTTCTTTCAACTTCAATTCATTGATGTGATGCTTTAGAATGCCACTAGTATAGTTTTCGTTATTATTTAGCTCTTTCACTACCAAACTCAGTAAAGTCTTATGATACTCTACTAGGAGCTAAGGTTAAGAAAACTCATTAATATTTCCGACATTGCGGATGTGGGTGGGAATGCGGATGAAAGTTATCAGAAAATGCGCATACACACCCACACCCGCTCTTACTTTCCTCGACGAACAAATACTCTGAGTCACCTTGACACATCCCGATCATATTATTCATGCATGTGAAATAGTCTTTCTGCATCTTCTTCCATTCTCTTTCACGATGCAGCAAATTTTTCTTTTGCTATTACAATCTTCACATGGCAAATAGTTAGAACAAATCAATTCGTTCTTGTTCTGCTAAAACTTCCTGACGTCGGCACATACCTCTGTAGCTCATAGGGTCATATAAGTATTTTGACTTCAGTCAAACGTCGAATTAGTATGCACATGGGTGGGTGTAGGGCGTGTGGGTGGGGTATGTATGTCTTCTCTTCATCCACACCCACACCCTAGAAATGCTTACTTGTCAATTAACAATTGTACCGAGATTATCTTCATTATGCAGTAAAGCATGAGGCAAAGTATCACTTTCATCAGTTATTTCTAATGTATGTAGGTTACAAGCTAATTGTAATATTGGTGCAAGTTGAACTTCACTAATAGTTTGGAAATTTTCAATTGAAATTTTTGTTAACGATGACCATGAAACACATAACAATATTGAACTTTTACAATTGCTAATATCTGAAAGAAAAACTTCCCTCTCAGTCTCATGGATCAATAATTCATTAGCCTGTGGAAATAATTTTACTCCACTAACTGACATTTGACAAGATCTAAATAGAGAAGAGAATGTCTATAATAAATCTTTCACAGAAATAAAATATTTTATACATTCATTTGTAGATATTCAGAAAAGTGACGTTTCAAGAATTCTATCATTACATGGTAAAGTGTAAACGACTGAATAATAAGCAAAACCACTCTTGGAAACACAAGAAGTCTCTTGAATAATAACTGAAGGTCGTTGTCGATGAGTAAATGGAGCTTTAAAAAATGAATTCAGGATTTTCTCCTCAACATCATTCCTAATAATTACTAATAAATCAAGAGTATAAATAGTACATGGTTTGAGACGATCAATACACAATAGTTGAGTAGTGTCACGTGACACAAGAAATAGGTCAGATACTGATAACCATAGTTCTGATTTTAGTGACAAATGATTAAGTTGACCAAATATAGATGATAAAAGTGCAATGGCACAATGAAAACTTCTGTTACATACATAGTTTACACTAGTACGAGATAAATGACGGAGAAAACGGGTATTGTCAATAGTAGGCAGTCTAAATGACTTTATCTCATTGATACATTTACAAATCGCAGTATGTTACTTACGTTAATATATCGTTCTCATACATCTTTGAATCTTTTACACCAACAGAAAGATTTTCAATAAATGGTACACAAACAAGTAAATTTTCTAGAAAATGTGATATGCTAATATCAATGGTCAATGTACGAATATGAGTTGTGTTGAAAATATTGGGTAAAGTCATCAGTGGTGATACTGTTGAATATTTTGGTAATTTATTACGAGTATCAGAACAAAAATTAAATGGAAGACGACATTTTGTTAGGGCAGGTAATTGTGCGCACACCTTTTAAAAAGATAAGCAGCATGAAATATTATATATAATAATATTGAAAAATTTTTCTATCAAATAAATATGTATAAGCTTCATAATAAACTCAAGTTATGTTTTGTTTTCTTACCTTAACCAAATATGCTCCTTCGGCGACTTGACAGTTGAACAGGTTATATTTCCCTATATCGACAAGTGAAGTATGTAATTGTTTTATTAAAGAGTTACACAACAATTTATCAAATTCATGTGGTTAAATATCGATTAGATGAGGATGTCGAGGTAAGATTGTCTGATAATATTTTAGAGATGATGAAACAAGTGACCAGCCACCAATAATATTACTTAATGTAATATGTAATGAAACAACTCGAGCTCCTACTAATTTTAACACATGTTGACAAAGATGATTGAACATCGATAATGACATTGTATTACCACCAATATGGATATGCCACAAATATTCATAGATAAGAATTGTTGAAAAACGTTTCTTCAATGATAAAAATGATTGAAGAATTTCAGTAGGAGACAAATACGCAAAAATTTCAAAAAAAAATATCGATAGGTAGAAACTCAAGCTTGCTCATGATCATTCCCTTTATATTGTTTATTGATTCATATTCAGCTATATATATTATATGATACACGTTGGTCTGTTTTGTTTGACGGGTATTGTTTTTATAATTTTATCTCTTGCTTATTCTATACGAGTTAACCTCAACAAAAAACAAAAAAAGGCATTGCCACTAAAAGTTGATCAATATATGTTTGAACGACTTTCGTCTGATTTATCTATATTCACAGTCTTCAAGCAATATACGAAATGTAATTACTCAACACTTTTAGTCAAAAATTGTTCAAAAGAAAAAAAAATAATAATAAAATAAAAGTGATATATTTTGGAATTTAATTATGGATTCTTGACGAAAATAAAGAAAAACTATAGAAAGAAGGGTGTGGGTTTCGATATGGTGGTGAAGAGAAGACCCACACTCACACTCTCGTACTGTTTGCTCTTATTGACAAAAGTTTTAACAAGAATAATATTTACAATAACGGAAAATATTGATGATAACTTTTTGGAGGAACAAATGATTCCTTTATACAAAGACTGGTCAATTTACCACAAGTGAAACGTGTGGAATCATTGGTGAAATTGTTTGTGACCAATTCGACCGATTCATAGCCGATATTAAGGTTGAATAAACAAGGTAAATGACAGTGTTTATCGTAGAGAAATTGTTTAGCATAATCTATATGAGCGCAATCAAGGTTGAGAAAAATAAGATGAGAAAATATGATAAATGTTATCGATTGTTGCTTGTTTTTCTGCGACTTGTCATTAAATATATGCAATCGTTTCAACAGAGGACAACTGAGAGATGACTTTGAAGAAGTGATGCTCAAAAGAACGTATGTCTGCCACCATCAAGCATTGAACATTATCAAACATGCCATTTTAAAAACAATTGTTAAAATAAATAAAAACTTTTGAATTGATATGAAAGTGAATAGATGTAGCATCTACTTTCGTTTTCTCTTGAGAAAGTCTCAGCATGTGAACTAACTGGCCTATATCCTCTTCCAATGAAACTTCGCTGAATATCTTCATTGGATGAAAGAGCAATTCCAATATTCTTCTTCTTGACTACACTTGTGTCTATATTGAAAGTAAATTTGTTTAATCGTGGCATATAAATAAGATATCATCATATAATTGTATACCATCAATATAATTTGTGTCAACTCTTATTATTGACAAAAATAATATCGATTCCTCCAGACTTATCATTCGTTGAAGTAATGAGATAATCCGATTATCATAAACAACTGTGTGTAGATACGAGATTAATGAGAAGTGCTTCAATTTGGGAAGTTTTTTCTATAAAATAAGCTAAAACAAAGTATTTTTTTCTATTGAAACGCTATAATTGACAATTATACTAGCCGTTTTATCTATAGTTTCTAATGTATATGCAATTTCGCCCACGTGTATAATCAGTGTTGATAAACAATTGAAGCGTCCTTCAAGTAGATAAACACAATCATTGAAAGTGTTCACATTAATTTTCAATGCAGTCAAAGTTGAAGACTTGCAATTGGTTGATAACAAGTCAAAAGTATAAATCGCTGATCGATGATAGAATTGACAAAAATTTAACTTGATTAATCGTTTACATAAAGATAAAGTCAAAGCAAACATAGTAGAAAGAGTTTCAGAAAGTGGTGGCAGTGGTGTTGTCTGATCCTTAACATCAATTTGAAGACATGAAATTTGTTCAACCAGAAGTTTCAGAAGAATTGTATTACCTTCAGTTCACAGACAAAAAAGGAAAATGATTATTAACTTATGTCTAATGATTTCACTATTGTATCAATTAAAATAAAGAAAAGAAAATAGTTTACCTGTTAAGTATTTGAGAAGTACTTCTTCTTGAAAATCTATAAGTGATAACGAGCAAAGTTGAGGATAATGGATAGTATGAAGAACATGTTCCATTGAGTGTTGTTCAACAATGAGTTCATTCACTTTCTTGTATTGCATAAAAGACCCCATGACCTTACGGTTCTAAAGGGACAACAGACTAGTACCAAATAACAACAAAATACAGAGAAAAAGCATGGAAAACATGTGAAGGCAAGAACAGAAAAGAAATTAACATTAGCACATTAAAAAATATCAGGATATTCAGCGAACAGTTCAAGTTCCTCAGAGTTAAGTTCGACTATTGAATCTCCTACACCCCCATATTCTTTCAATCATTCAATAGATCTTGTAACCATATTCACATGCGGAACAAAACGCTTAGATCGTCTAAGACACTTGATTTGAAGATTGTCTTGTTGCCACTGAGAGCGAATATTATTAATCCAACATTGTTCTTGTAATAGCATACCATCAACAGAGTCTGAACCTGCCATTTTTTTAAAATACTTAGTCCAATAAGTAAAAGCATGATTTTCAAGCGATTTCTCATTGTAAGCAAAAGAGAAGAATAGATCGTTCCAATGACGGCAGTGATATATTTTTTTTAAAGATGTATAGTAATAGTGCGATAAATCAGTTATTTGAGCATGAGTAAATAAAGAAAATAATACGAATAACCATGTACAAAATGGTAGGACAAATGTGAAGAAAAGTATCCTTCTCAAACAAGGAGAAGTAGTTCCATTAAATCTAATAGAATTTATCATAGCTACTTGCTGTCTAATTCTTATTCGAAGTCAATTAATAATATTACTCCAACCTATTTTAGTTGTCACACAATAACCAAAATATTTATATATTTTAACCCATTCAATCTAATTACCTCCACAAGAGATTCGTGGCATAGGATTTGGATAATTAAAAGCACGGGCAAAAAACACAGTTTGTGTCTTGATATAATTAATAGGTTGAGCGAAAAGAATAGCATAGAACTCGAGCAAAACAAGGAAGTGATTTAGACGACATTCTAGGTCAATACATTGTTTTGTAAATTGAATACCAATTCTTGCTGCAATTACAACTGCTAAATCATCAGCATAGAAGAAAGACATTGCCATACATAGAAATTGTTCCGTATCAGAGTGATAAGTAATGAATAAAATGGGAGTAAAGCAAGAGCCTTGAGGGCCACCTCGTTCAGTTGGAAACCAACGAGATCTTTTTTCAGCTATTTATATAATAGCTCGTCTGTTATATAACCAAACACCAATCCATTTAATATCTGCTTTTGAGATAACCATTCTTCGTAGTTTTTCTAAACATCTTGCGAACCATAATTGATCGAATGCATATTTGAAGTCCACAAACACTGTAGCTACAGATGAACTATTAGACATATACGAAGTACGTTGCTCTAAGAATAATAATACTCGAATCTGAAGGCTTCGCCCAGGAAGAAAACTAGATTACGCTTCGGGAATTAATGCTTTGTCTTTAAGAATTGTCATAAAACGATTGAGATATAATCTTTTCTGAAGTTTTAATGAATCAATCAACGAACTTGGCCTTGCTTGATTAGGAGCACAAATAGCATCTTTTTTAGCAAGAAGAATAATTCTTACATCTCTGAATTTATCAGGCATTTAATAAGTACGAAATGAATGATTATATAGTTTCACCATAAAATGCCAATAATTATCTGGTAGTTGATTAAGAAGATAAGGAGATATTCCATGTATATCACAGGAACATTTTTTTCTTAAGTGTTTTAATAACTTTCAGTACTTCTGCATAGGTTACATCTGGAATTGGTGAATTATCTTCTAGATTTAAAGCCAGAGGAGAATCAGTATAGGGTATGGTCGTATGACAGTTGACTCTTCAAATGCTTTTTCATAATAATCAGCAGCCAACTGAACCATTGACGAAGCGTCACTCTCTATTTGACCAGATAATGAATTAAATCCTCTTAGTACTGCTGTTTGTTTGCGGAAAATGTTTTTTCGATTTACAATGAGTTCATTTACTTGATGATGAATTCGAGGTAAAATACTTTTACAAATTCTATCAAGAATTTGATTGTCTATTGAGTAGATACGATCATAAAATGATTTCATCGTCATAGAGATCATATCAAGATTACGAATATAAACTGAATCAAGTACTAATTGATCAAACCATCGAGTAACATCCACAAGTGAATAGAGAACATCGACCATATTTGGTTTGTTAAAAATTATGAATAAAATTTCATTGGACAAATCGAGTATATTGATATGATTGTTATTCAAAATG